>JACDJE010000121.1:3576731-3632151 GCA_016647715.1 Pavo muticus
TCTATGAAGTCACAAAGGTAGGCTGAAGGCTGTGTTTGATGGATGGAGTCGAAGACCAGTGAATGGATGAGAGCGAGACTCAAAGTACACACAGAAGATGTTCCGGAAAACTGCAGTAAAAATGTAGCTTTACTCTAACATGGATGGAAACTGAAGAAAGAAGAAAAGAAAAGCCAACAGGCAAAATATCAAAGGATGAATGTCTCCTTTCTTATAGAGTGAAGTAACTGGCAGAAACAGTGGACTGGGAAGTCAGCACAGAGTTCATAGAAGTATAGCAGTGAATTGCATAGTAGCTATTGTAGTTTCGTAGCTTCACACATCTCTTAAATCAAGTCTCATTTCAGTGATACTCTGCCACTATGCAGAATTAATTGCTATACTGTTTGGGCTAGAAAGACGGTAAAAATGTTGTTTAAGCAGCTGAAAGCTAAGGGGATGTATAGAAGTTGAACTGGTACTAAGGTGATTTTTTTTGGTTAGTTGTGGTTGTTTTTTTGTTTTTTTTTTTATGGGAACATTATTAAGAAAAGGTGAAAACTTGGAGTTTTAACAACAGCACCTTTAAAATTGCTTACTTATGAGAGATGTTAGAAGCAAGATTGAGATGCAATACAATTACTAGCTCTTGTTAAAACATGACCAAAAAAACAACTAAAGTGTTAATATCACTGTCATTTTTTGTTGTTGTTTGGCTTTTTTTTTTTTTTTTAAGTTCATGATTTACCTCTAATTCATAGAACTGTAGTCATTAATATTGGAAGGGATGATTGATGGAAACCTTAAAACTCACTGGGCAACATATCCCAGTGTACAATTACCTACACAGTGAAAAAGAGCTTTTTTTTTCTAATGCCTTAATGGAATCTCCTGTGTTTCAGATAGTACCCACTGTCTCTTCTCCATGCACTGATGACCACTGAGAAGCATGTGGCTATTTTCATCATCCCTATGAAGTGAGTACATGTATTGATAAGTTCCCTCTAACCTTTCTCCAGGTTGATAAACTGCAACTCTCTCTCTCCTTGTATGATAGATGCACTACTTCCAGAGCCATCTTTGTGATCCTTTGTTGAACTCACTCCTGTATGTTCATGAGTCTCACCAGTGCTGAGTAAAGGGGAAGGATCATATATCTGATCACTGGCTCCTCCTACCTTTGCTTCCTTCAAGGAAGGCAACTTCATTTCAGTTCTCTCTTATTTCAGGATTTGCAGTTTTTCTTTTTCTTTTGAAAGCTGAATGTCTGGTGGCTGCCCAGTGTAGTGATTGGCGACCCTGCACATAGCAGGGGAGTTGAAACTAGATGATCGTTGTGGTCCTTTTCAACCCAGGCCACTCTATGATTCTACGAAAACCATAGTCCCTATGTAAGTGGCAGTGGAAGGAAGAACATAATGGGAGAAGAGGCCTCTCCATAATATAACAAAATCATAATCCTGGAGAAAAAAAAATATATTTTTGTAGGTGATGGTGTATTGCAAGGATGCCAAGATTTCAGGAATTCTTCTCATGGCTTTAAACTTTTTAACTTTTATTTGTTCTAAAGGTTAAAAAATGATTGAAGGATAATGAAAAAAAAAGTGCTGAAGTATTCAAAACTTTTTTTTTTTAACTGAAAATGTCAGGAGAATGTTTTAAAATCAGAAATAATTTTAGAGGACAAGAGAAAAATATTTCAATGACATATTTTAAAAAGGCTGTTTCTTTTTCACATCAATAAATATATATAGCTGGATTGAGAATCTGATTTACTTTGGATTATGTTATTTTGGGGTTGTCAGTTACTCCTTGCCAAATAAAGATGGATGTATGTTGAAAATATTGAAATAGTATTCAATAACAAATGTACTTTAATGAAGTGGAGCCTTGGATCCTTTTAGATGTGTGTCTTCTTACCTTAATACTGGTAATTAGAAGATCAAGGAACTGAACTCGAGGTTTCACAGCTTGAAAACAAAAATATGAATTTAATATATGTATTTGTTATAATCAAAATGTGATCTTGTTAATACAGATGAAAGGACAGAGAAAGAAAAGAAAAATTATGCCTTGACAATGTAAGAGCCTGAAATTGAATTTAATAAAAGAGCAATCAGACAATAGCCTTCCTCTGCATGTCATTTTGTGTCAGCAATTATATATTTCCTTTCTCTGAATGAGTTTATGATAGTTTCGGAGAGCTGGCCATCTGATACACACTAGTACTGATACAGTTTTACAAATGAGAATGGAGTCATGGAGCAAATACAGTGGCCTACATTCTGTGAAGAATTTGCTATAACCTCACCTTTGCTGATTGTTTATCGAGTTTCTCAGATGCAAGTCACCTTCTGTTTCAAGAAAAAAGAAATTGTTTATTTCCAGGAAGAGAAAAAAATGTCATTGTCAAGAATGTGAGGGAGAAGAAACTCCTTTATATCTATAAAAATAAATGTACTCCCTATGATTAACTGATCTTTGAACTTTTCTGTTTGTATTTTTTAACCCAATCTATTTTCAAATTTAAAAGTGGGCTTATTTAAAATTTATTGAAATATGAGGGCTTATTTTTCCAGTGAACGAGAAGAGTAAACAGGGTATGGTCTTTAGAAATTGCTCTCTCCCAGGAGATAAAATGAACTCATGATTTCCGGATGAGTTGTAATCCTTAAGGTATATGTCTGTTCTGTTGAGTGACTTCTGATTTCTTTAGTTTGGTCTCTTAATCTGTTTTTTTGTTGTTGTTGTTGTTTTTTTACTGAATATTGATTTCAGTTCACTACTTTACTGGAAGTACTGTACCAAAGATTATCTTTCAACAGTCTCCAAGCATGAGAAGCTTAGTAGAAGTCCCTCATCTTATTAGAGGTTTATATTCTTAGAGCAGGTTTTCTTTTTCTCCTAATATGTAGGCTAGTGCTATGGACAGTTGTATCTACAAATAGTTTCTTAACTCTTTAAATAACTGTCAGCAATGACAGTTAAACCCAGATGATAATTTCTTTATCTTCTCATGTTGCTTCATTTTTTTAATTCAAGTTTTCATTAAGATGATTTTTATTAGGATAGTTTTTGGAAAAGATTTTAATGCAGTTCTTGTTTGAAATCCACTGGGAATTTTATTTTATTTTATTTTTTTCAGAATAAAATGAGGCAGCGGACAGTGAAAAATTAATAGGTGGATTCAGTTAAGTAATCAGGCAGACTGATGAGTGATTAAACAATAAGTGTCTAAGAAAGTTTTTTAATTATAACAAGGTATTTATTTAATCCTAGGTAAATGAAATTAATTTTAACTTATTTCATGTCATATTTCTCTCTGATGTCATATTTTAGATTTGTGTTAGAGTGACTCTATGATGACAAGTCCTAGACTGGGACTCTACTCAACATCTCTAAATCAAATGAGGAGAGATAAGAACTTGAAGTAGCTGTGAGGAAAAAAATCCACTCACCGGAGAATGAAGGTGTTTGATGTGGATTTTGCTGACTAAATCTAATTGTGATCTTCAAAACTTGTAACTAATTTGACAGGTTATGTCTACATGACAGAATGCAGTACTACAGAGATGTCTGAGCTATCTGTGAATGAATTAATGCCAGGACTAGAAGAAATATGTGTGCAGTTCAGCACTTTTCTTTGTCACTGTAGAGTAGACTTGAATAATTTTCATCGATCTACACAGCTTTGCATTGTGCCATGTCAGTAGGTGCCTAACACTGTTTTTATGTATTCCCACTCCCAATCTTTCTTAATATGGCAAATGATCTTAACACTTTAGCATCCACAAGTCTGCTTTAGGGTCTGACCTTGCCCCTCTGAGCAAGAGGAAATCAGAATTGACACTCTTCTAGGAACGTTTTCACTGTGTTTATAGAAAAGGTTGTCACTGGGTTTCCTGTACCACAATTTGATGCAATGATATTTTTCTCTGGCTCTCATGTGATTCTGACAATTCTGTATTTTGGCCATGCAAGCATGAAGGCTGGGATCTGTGAGCTGCAGCCTTTCCATTGCTGAACTGTCAAGATTGAAGGAAACAGGACAGCTGAAGGGACATCACTGTGAGACAGAATTTCTGAGAACATTGCCCAGATTGTAGGTTTCTATGTCTACCACATGGGCATCTGAATCACAGAGACAGTCAAGATTAGACATATTGTCATATCTGGCTCTCTGCTCAACCTGGAAGCTAATAAGAATGCTGTAGAGAAGTAGAAGACAGTGGGAGTGTGATAACACATCCTCACTATTATTACTCTGAGTATGTAGTCTGCATTTCTGGATGTGCATGCAGCCTTTACATTACCCTTATTTCCACTTAGAAAATTTTGTTAGAGCAGATTTGAGGATTTCCAGCCTTGGTTGAAGTATTTGGAAGTCTGCACAGAGCAAGTGTTGCAGCAACCAGACAGAGGTGAATTGAGAAACTTCACTGCATTTGTTTGTCAGGATGAATGAGTCCAGTAAGGAAGAGAAAAGAAGCTATGCACAAATGAAGAAGGATGGACATACATGCTAAACAAATGTTCGGCACACCTGCTGTGCATGATGTCTTTGGCAAGAATTTCTTTTCTAGAAATCCTAGGAGTTTTGTGCAAAAAAGAAAAAGATGTCAAATGCCTCTGATACCTGTGCTGAAAGACCTTAGAAGATGCTAAGTCAGAGTAAATGCAGTCAGTTTGGCCTATAAGCTTCTTCTCATGTCAGAGACTGAACTCTGCTAACAATTGCAACTGCACAGTACCAAGTCTCCATGACAATGCAACTGCCTTAAAAACCTTTTGGAATAGCTTGTTAAGAAGCAAAAATACAAATGTTTTGGGAATGAATAAAATACACTTAACGTCCTTGAAAATTCAGCTGCTAAAAATAAATAAATGTAAAAAAAATAGAACACCTAAGGGTTGATTCAGAATTCATGCAGAATCCTGAATTGATTTGATCAAAGAAATAGCAGTTACTCTTCCTTCTCACAGACCTCCTCCTGCATAGAATGAACGCAAAGAATGAAGAGGAAAATCCTCTTCTCTAATTTGAACTTGATAAGGCCTTGACAGATCCATCTGTTTCATTCTTTGTGGGAGATAATACATGCTAGTAATTCTGACTTCATTTATCATTAAAAAACAGGTGATCTGAGCTCTACATCATATACTACAATACACAAAAGAATTCTGCATATATTGTGCTTCCTGCTCTTTGTTACTGTTTCTATCTTTTTGGAATTACACTAATCAGCATTTTTTTCCTTCTTTTGCCACTTATTTTATATTTTCTTTTTCATGTTAGTGTTCATTTTCTTTAGCTTGTTTGCTTTTGTGTTTTTTCATTTGTTTATTTGTTTGTTTATATGTTTTTACATTTTCAGTATAAACTTCAAATGCTTTTAAACTGTCGCTTTTAGTGTGGCTGTCTCTATTAAAACCAGACAAGCGTCACCAGGTTGAAATATATCCATTGTATGAATTGGGATTTTATATGATTACATGAATTCTCATTTGAAAAGGAATAATTCTAGTTTCAATGTTTCATATTTATTAGCACCACGGGCAAAACTGAATGGCTGTATTGTAAAGCAGGATATACATCAGGAAGTAATCTTTCCCAGCATCAGATAAATATTTGTTATTTTAGATTAAAATAATTTTTTAAGATCATTTGTAATTAATTCTCAAGTCAGGACTCTTCTGAGTCTTTACTCTTTGAGCAAAGTAGCTGGATTTGTTTTGTGGTTGAGTGGTTGTGGGTTTTGTTTTGTTTCTTTTTCACCAGCTTTCCAACTGGGAATGGACATTACAGTAAGGAACTGAAGCAAATGATTTCTTTCAGCTCAGTCCCTAAGTTTATTGCACTAGAAAAGAAAAAAAAAAAAAAAATACAGGCTTAACATACAAGAAATTGTGCTTGCACATTTCATGGCTTATGTTCTCCACGCCGATAATAGCATTTGTGTTAGATCTGTTTGAAATTTGCAAGCGGTATTAACAAAGTTCATTATCTGAAATCTTTATTATTTCAGCTTCCTCTTTTCATGCCCTTGACAGCTGCAATTTTGCCCCTTCTATTTACTTAAGAGGCTCCTGAAAGATATTCTTCCTAGCTCAATGCTCTGATCATATCAACCATTTTTCCCAGATGTCAATGGCTTTTATATAACTAATACAAATCCAGTCTAACTCAGTTTCTTGTTTCTCCTGTTTTAGTACTTACACACCGACAGTTTGCAAATAGAAATCCAAATGAGCCGAGGAAATGTACTCTGGACTTTTCACTCAGCTCCAAATCATCTCCAGCTTAATCAATGCACATTGGATTCAGGTTCATACCAGTTCATTTTTCATCAGCTAACTCTTACTAAGTGAATATAATGTTCTAAAAGTTCATTTTTTAAAGAAGTTCAGATAGTTTATGTTCTTGATTGTGTTCCATATTCTCTGTCTTTTGGATTGCTCATGAATCTAGGCTGGTTGGTTGTCAGTATTTCACTCCAGTACTTCCTGTCGCCTTTGTGGGATAAAACTGGATAGTTCATCACATTTCCAATCCAGCTGAATGTAACATCTCTCACAGAACATAACTGTTTACAGTCCTCAGCTAAATAAGACATTCATAATGTGGGGGGAAAAGAGATTTCTTGAAGCTGAAAAAGTTTTTATTTTGCTGTTTTTTTTTTTTAAATTAATCAAATTAGTCATAGGCTTGATTTTGATTTCCTGATGGACTGAGCCTGCCTTGGGTGTAATAGCAGCAGCTATTTCCCCTTTACTTCTGCTCTTTAGAGGGAGAAGGCAGGAGGGAAATAACAGCATTAAGTCATGCCTATCTGTAACAATACTCAGAGAATGGAAAAAAGAAATGTTGAATGAAAATGCCTTGCTGCCCCCAGTTAAGAGAACAGGGTGTTTACTGAAGTACAAATCCAACTCTTCTTCAGGCTGTCCAGTTGTACATGGGGTTGTATGTGCTGCATCCAAGAAAAGATAATTGATTAATTTCAACATCTATTGCTTTTGAGGATCTGTTCATGAAGAGCTTTCTTCATTTGATATCTGTGGTATATAGGGCAGGTAGAGATTTCCTGGGCCTCTGTGCCAACCTCTCTTCTTTCACAGGTAAACATAAAGTCAGCAAGCTCTGGTCTGACAGAAGTGAAATACATCAAATTAGCCAAATGTTTTCCACCTCTGCTCTCATCTATTATCTTTTAGACTTAACTTCAACGCAATTAGTACACTATGTATTTTCTTGAAAAGTATATTTTTTATACATCTTTTTTAATAGAGTCATACATTCCTCTGGTATAGCTGTAGCAGAATTAACAGAAGGTTGTTATGACTGCCCAGGTGATCGTAACTGCTGTTTAAAATCCATTTTAAATATTTTCATTTCTAAACTACTTACTACTTAAAATGATGACAAAATTGTGTTTGAAGAAACCTAAAATACACATTACAGATAAATTACATCCTTTTGAGAGTAGCAGGAGGAAATACTCTCAGTACCTGAGTGCAAACCTTTGTCCTGCCACAGCCATCCATTGTGCATAAGATGTAATGAGGCAATCTGGCTTTCACACCCAACAAATAGCCCAAACAAATTGAGTTCTCAATTTTTCTTTCATTAGTAGTGAAGTTGCAGAGTGATCACCATCATTTTGAAGAGTTCAGACTGCAGCCTATTAAACATTTGATATTCAGACCATAATTGCCTTTACTGAATTTTCAGGTGTTATTGTTAATTACTATTCTATTTTTAAAAATGGTCTGTTTCCTTCCCCCTTCAGTTGCCTTAAAATTTAAAACTTCTTTTGTTTCTTGGTGCTTAGTTTTCAAATACAGATAGTTATCTTATCTCCCCTAGCCCTCATTCAGCCATGCTGTAGTTAATTAGTTCTTTTAATCTTTGCTAATAATACTCCTCTTGAGTAAAAGCTAGTAAGGCATTTATTGTAAAGTGCACTTGCATTTTAAGTCATCAGAGCTATGTCCTAGAAAAGCCCAAGTCAGAGTCACCTTAGTGTTCTCCTTGCCAATTTTCAAATGGGCAGGAGTGCCTCCAAGTAATAGAAGAGTATAATTTAAGCTGGAATCACTGTTTTCCTTAGGTTTAGATGTCTTCCCTGCCTTGTTCCATATCTGGATAGTGGCAATAGGCAAAGGGTCTGAATAATAGTAAGGTGCTCAGTAGCCTTTATTGTTCAGAGAAATTGATATATGTGAGAAGATTTTGTGTCATATTATAACATGAGGAACATTAAATTATTTTTAAACGTAACTTTTCTTCTAAATCTCACAATACACTTAGTTCTTATTTTGTTTGAGATCAAGGTATAAGCAACCTCAGTGACTCAGCATAAGACCAATAAAGAAAAACAATACGATGACAAGAGGCAATAGGTGTGTACTGATTGCATTCCTGAAGCATTCACTCTTCCTTATTGCTAAGGTTTTGTTTTAGCAGATTGTCTCTCAGCGGTGCACACATCTTAAAGACAAAAGGGACTGTGATATGGTGGATCTTCTCACTCCCCTGCAAATATACTTTTGCAAAGAGATTCAATTGTGCCTTAACAATACCTCCAATCCACCTTTCACATCTGTTGGCAAAGCTGCTCAGTGATACCTGCTGCTTGGGAAACTTCCAATTATACTATACGTTAATTTTCCCAGATTCTACTTCCCGCATTCCTCACTATGTTTTCTTCATTTTTTTTTAATGTTTACTTGTCTGTTCTTTCTTTGCTATAGGCACCCACATATGACTAACCTGTCCTCTTCTCTGCATTAATAAAAGCTTTTACAGAATCTGTGTCATTTTTGCTTCCTTCTTTAATTCTTCTTTGCCTTTATTTCAGTTTCCTTCTCAAAATTTGTCAGTGGAACTGAAGTTGCCGTTCAAGTCTTGCAAAAAAAAAACCAAAAAACAAAAAACAAAAATCATTTCAGTTCTACTAATGCTCCCTCTGCTGAACCTCCTCGAATTTCATTAATCTTTTTGTCACAGTCCTGTATGGAGTACTGTATTGTAGAGTGCACACTGAGATGATTATTCCTTATGATAACCCTTAATTTCTATGCTGATTCACTATTTTCTGAGCCAATGTTTTCATGCTTTCAGGAATTAACTGAATATTTGATTCCCAAGTGTCTTATTTTGCATCATCTCGTACTAATTCTCATTTTGTTGAATTGCAAGTGACTGATCAAGTTATATTCCTTGTTACCTCTTTTCTTATAAATCTGAATTTCAGTTGAAGATCTATCAGCAGAGATTTTTCTAACATTTACATTTCACTTAGAAAATACTGCAAGCAGTGCAAGTGTAGATAATGGGAAGACACTCTTCATACTGGTCTCAATCGCTGGAACCTCAGCATCTCCTGTAGTGATGTAAATGCTAATTGATTTTAAGTAGGTTAAAATCTTTTAAACTAAGTGTTCCCTGGTTGGAAGAAATCTGTGTTGACATACCTATCTTTGTTAATAGAATTGCAATCATGTCAAAAACCAGCAGTCCTAGCAGTTGTTCTGACATGTTCTGCCACTTTCCCGAGATAGTGGTGGCTTTCACTGACTTTCTCTTGCTTTTCATTCTGACAGTATGCAATGAACTGTTTCTCAGCCCAGTCTCACTAAAAACTGGTTTCTGTTTCTGTATGTGAAAAGAATATAAAGGAAAACAGTATTGCAGAGCTACTAAGATCTATTTGCTAGAAAGATTTTTAAGGTGCTTTCTTCCTTCAGCATCAGTAATCCATGTTTTACTTTGTTATTGTGTTTTAGTATTTAAATATAAAACTTGTGTGTTGGATTCCTTGAACTTGTTTGCCCTCAGGGAGCTACGTGGTCTGTGTGTTTTTTTCTAGCCTGCTGCCAAGTGGAATATAAGACTCTAAAGTCTCTGTGCAAATTTTGCCTCGTTCATTATTCATTATTCTTACCACAGCTGACAGTGACAAATGTCATTACCTTAATGACTATCGTTATCCATTGTCATAATTACAGGAGATCATTTAATGAAGCTGTATATAATGTTGCTTAATATATCAAATTAAGAAAAGTTGTCATGAATGGGTACACAACATCACCCAGATTCATTTTGCAGATGAATCAATAAATTAAACAATTCCTCCTTATTAGTATGACAACATGGTCTTGCAAAAGATTCACAAGGGCAAAGACAAAGTGGACCAGATGGTATTTTTCCCTTATTCCCTCGCAATTCAGTGATGATGTGGGAAGCTGGATTCCTCTGCCATTTTCTGGGGCTTAATCAAGAATATTTTGTGATTGCCGTAACTATGCCTAGCTTGTGTATGGCTGCACCTCTTTGAATAGTCCATTAGGCACGTCAGCATCAAGTAGCTGCAGCTTAATATTGCTATCACTAACAAATGTCTCCTTAATCTAAGTGACAAGCATCTGCGTCGCTCCAACAGATGGCCATGAGCTCTGTACCGTGGATTACTGTGGGTGGTCTGGCATATGTCACATGAAGCAATCTCACTACCATATTTTTGCAGTAGCCATGCTGTATGAGATGCCAATGCTCTGTAATAGGAATGGCAACAGTTCTGTACTACCAGGGAAAGCTATTGAGCCACGGTGTCAGTTCCTTCCACTTCAGCCAGTGGATCCACTGCAGAGAAAGCTATTCCATCTTTGATGGGTAGATGTGTCTTTTAAGAAGGATCAGCATGAGTGATGCTCAGTTACCTGTTATGAAGTGAATGTTGCAAAATAAATCTGACAGGTTGGAATGTGGACACTGAATGGAACAAGCTTCTGACAGCTTCTTTGGCTCTGAGTGACTTCAAAACAGCACAGTACTTGTGGTTACATTTGACGCTCAGAAGACTTTGATATGGGTCAGAAACTTATGTTCATCTTCTACTGAACTAGATGTGCTTCTCCTTAATGTAGTGGTCTCTTCAGAGACCTGTGTACATAGAGGTATTTTATTATGTAGCGGGAGTTGATCTGTATTTTGTGTAGTTTTAAGCTAACAGAGAAGTGAAACAGCAACATGATATGTATGGAAACAGTCCATTAAATCTACATGTCACTGATATGTAGTAATGAGAAAGCAGATGCCAGTGAATATAGAGTTAATTCCTTCATTTTCTAGTGGTAGAACAGTAGTCATAATTTTGTAGTATGCCCATAAGCAATTAAAAAAAATCAGTAGGAGTTCCTTTCACGTTCAGCTAGTGATATTTAATCCATTAACTCTGCTGCATTTTACAGTCCTGTGAGGATATCTCCTTGTGTAAAAATGTTTGATTTGGCACAACAGATAAATTTTACTTACTGCTATGGTGGGTTTGGCAAATACATACTATCCATACGCATAGGAAACTCTTACTGCTGTGAACCGATTGCATAAACTCTTTGCCTTTTTCTGTATGATAATAATTTGTGTGGGTGCTAATGGTCTAGCAAGTATTTGAGATCCTGTTGTCTGTCTGTGCTGACACAGCAAAGAATATGTGCTGATGGATGGAGTCTGGATTTTGGTTTGATAGTAATATCAGGAAGAACAGAGCATATGGTAAGTGGGCGCAGAGGAAGAGAGAATTTTATAGAAAAGAAACAGGGAAAAAAGAAGGAAGAAATTAAAAGGGAAGAAATAAAAAAGTTCCATGCAGGCTGGGTTAACAAGTAAGGAAAAGTATCTGGCGGGTATGGGGAAAAGAGGCTGTCGCAGATGGTTCTGGTTTTGGAGCACACTAAGGAGCTTTAGAGTCACTTCTAGGGTCTACACTTTGAGTTATTAAAGGCAAGTCACACTCCTTTCTTGAAGGGTTTGAGGTTCAGCCAGCAATGAGTATATGATATTCAGATATCATTCTCATAGACTGAGAAACAGCAGGAGAAGAACGGACGGTAGGGAGCAATTCGGAATGTGATATATTCTACTGTATTCTTGTCGGAGGAATCTCTTACCTCAAAACTAAAATAACTATTACAACAACAGTATTGTAAGAAACTCATGCAGATGTGCTTATGTTAACAGCTTGGGAGTGTTCTAAATATTGTCAAGTACTGACATTGTTTAGCATGACATTTTGTGAAACCAATGAAATCAGGCTACCAGCTAGCTGGCTACCTTGTAATTACGTTTCCAGATAGAAGAAAGTATACCTGCAGCTCTACAGCTCTGATTTAAGACTGAGCCTTAGTTCTGACAAGGAGAAGTACATCAGAGTCTGAAGTACTCAAAATCATGCCCTTCAGGACTCCTTTTCCCTTTCTCTCTCGTCCTTTCCTTTTTTTATTTCCCTAAGACACAAAGTCTATAAAAAATATTAGGAGTTAGTTAACCCCACTGATTGGGATTGATAAACTGTAACAAGCTACATGGTCCTCAAGGTATTTATTTATTTATTATTTTGCCTTAATAATAGGAATAGCTATCTGAGAACACTTTCAGCCTCGAGGACAGAATACATAATTGTACTCATGAGGTCCATCCATCACAATAGAGAACGAATTCCCTCGTAAGCATTAAATGTGAGATATAGGGAAAAAAATAATAATTAAAAAAACCACCAAAACAAAAACAAAAACAAAAAACCCCAAAGATTAAAGACCATTCTGCCTTCATTCCCCTCATGACTTTTAGAGCTCTCTGTTCACTATAACTTAACTATAACAGAAAGCTGCATAATGGGTAAGCGGTGTCCAGCCATTTTACACATCTCATTGATTCCTGGTGCATGCTAAAGTATGATATAGTATTTGCATTTCTGGCAGCCAATAAGAAGGTATGAATCTAATTTGGAAAAAAAAGAAAAAGAAAAAAAAAGAAGAAAAAAATGAATACGAAACAAAAGCAACACCGAAAAATATTTACTTCTCAAGATACCTATCCTTCATTTTCACTCTCTTCTTTCTATAACTTGAAAAGCAGCCATATAATTTATTTAGCCTTAGCTTTAGTTTTGTTTATGCATTGTTTATACCTCAAATATCACAAGAAAGCCATAAGCACTAAATCAGTCCTATTTAAGGAAGAATTCCACTGGTACTCTCCATAATTCTTCCTTACTGGGTTTCAGTTCTCAGTGCCACACAGTTAATGCAGGGTTTTCAGTTAAATTCTGCTCCATTACACTGAGACTGTACAAACAAACTTCACTCAAATCAGTGGAGATATTGAGAATTATCTCACTTTAATTCCATTTCAGTAAACTTAATCATTTCATTTACTCATTTTGTTCTAGAGATTCTTTGATATTAAAGAAAATACCATCCCACGACACTGAAAATTAAGTCAACCTCTGCTCTAAAGTGAGAGTAAAAATCAATTGGAATTACAAGTGCAGATCAGCAGCAAATCTGGGCCATTAAGTGGTTCTGAATAATTGTTTTTCAGTAAGAATCTCACGGTTACCTGAATATACTTTCACAGTACACTCTAATTATTTCTATGAATCTACAAGGGCTGCTCTGAAAGTAATGCCTCCTGTTTTATTATGTTGGCCCACAACATCAGAGGCAGATATTGGTGGTATGACTGTAGAGGTAGAACTTTTTGACAAGTATTCTATTACATTCTGTTGCCCTGTGACAGAAGGCAGCAGAGGGGCAGCCTGACAGAATGGTGTCTGATGTGGAACTGTACATGATGCAAAGGTGTGTCACTGAATTCCTCCATGCAGAAAAAATGGCACCCACTGACATTCATCAACACTTGCTGAACATTGATAGAGACCAAACAATGGGTATGAACACAATGAAGCCGTGGGTGGTGCATTTCAACAGTGACATGAAAGACAAGCCATGTTCTGGATGGCCATGTAGTTTTTTACTAGTGTGGCATGCAGGTTCTTGTTCATCGCTGGTAAAAGTGCATAGCTAATGGTGGTGACTGTGTTGAAAAATAGTGTTTTGGAGCTGAGAATTTGCTCTATCAAATACTGGTCTTGCACTCTTTGTATCTTCTGTAGTTTCCATGGAAATAAATAGGAGTCACTATTTTAAGAGCTATTACATATATTGAAAAATGTTAAGTTAGATGACATTTGTTAGGATGGGAAATGCAGGTACCTAGTTCTGAGAACTACATCACTAAATTGAATGTTTAGAATAGAGAAAGGCACGACAACGCAGTCACCACCATTAGCTACGCATTTTTGCTGGTAACAAACATGAGTCTGCATGCCACGCTT
The DNA here is from genome assembly GCA_016647715.1 of Pavo muticus. NCBI lineage: Eukaryota > Metazoa > Chordata > Aves > Galliformes > Phasianidae > Pavo > Pavo muticus. Next base: position 3,590,891 of record JACDJE010000121.1, read on the forward strand.
GTAAAAATCTACATGGGCATTCAGAACACGGCTTTCATGTCATTGTCACTACTGTTGAAGAAGGAAAATCAATTAATGTGAAACATATATTTTTGGCGTTTAATAGGCAACAAAAATATGTTTCCTCAGAACTTTCAGGGTGTCTGTGAGTAGTTAGTGTTATATGCATCTTAAGACGTCTTATTCAGAACTGAAGGGAAGGTGTTGCATGTGTGAATTTCTTTTCCTCACTCTATTGCTGAATTGGCTTTTAATTTCACTATACCACTGTTTAAAGTGATAATTTACCTCTCAGGAGCACTGTAAGGTTTCATAAATATTTCTAAGAATTTTGAGATTCTTGGATGAAGTGTGTGATATATTGAAAATAAACAAACAAAAATGTATGGGGTTCTGTGGTGGTTTTTTTTTTTTTTTTTTTTTTTTTTTGTATTCTGTTTATTTTTTATTATTATTTATTTATTTTTTTCTATTGGTTATCTTTGCTTATCTGGTATTATTGCTGATCTGTGCTGTTGAACCCATAGACACTCTGTTCTTACTTTTCCAAGACAATGCAGACCAAGTATAGGAATAATATTTTTATGTTTTGTGCAGAACTCCTCAACAGCTAAGGAAAAGGGTGAACAATATGAGCAGGTGGGATCTAAGTGAAAATACTTTTATCTCCTATGAATAACTCTGGACTAGAGGAATAGTTCAACCAGCAGGTTTTGTAAGTTGGATGTTCTACGTATTGAAGTAGTGCAGAATTTAGATGTGTATCATCATAGCATACAATGCCTCTGTGGGAAACAGAAAAAAATGGAAATCCACTTGCTTGCTGGGTAAGGAAAAAGAATATCTGTACCATATGCCATAGCACAAGTTGTAAATTGCATTTCCTTGTTTCTACTCTCATCTCCATCACTTCACATAAGATGCTTAGGGGTCACTCAATGCCAGTGCACTTGTGCCTAGAGTGAGGTAGGACACAGGAAAGTGGGCTCCCTTATTCCTACTCACTATACAGACACTACTTTTACCATTGTTTAATCTGAGTAGGCTTAGAAATGGACTTCATAATTTATTCACTCATTTATTTGTGTATTTAGATGTCTAAGCATTAAGTTCATAGAATCATAGAATCACAGACTATCCTGATTTGGGAGGGACCCATAAGGAACATTGAATCCAATACACAGCTTCACACAGGACCACCTGAAAATCAGACCATCTTCCCAAACAATGTTTTTCATGATGAATCAGCAGTCTTCTGGACATCAGACTGCTGCTTCAAGAAAGAAAAGTTCTCCATATCTTTCCTGGTTCCATCGTTACAGATGTGGGAAAGAGTTAATTAATTAACACAGATTATAGGAAAAAATTGTCCACTAAACTGTAATATTTCTTATGGTTCTAAGGTATGTTTCAAATATGATATATACATCTGCTCACGTTATGGTTCACAGCATTGTCTAATTTTTAATGCAGGAGGGCTCAGATTCATTGTCTCAATTTGTCTGTTTAGGTATTTTCAGTTTGTGAGTGACAGGAAGCTACTTGGGAACATACTGCTGATGTTTGTATCTTGACAGAGCTCCCTGCAATGCAAATGTGTGGATGCTGCTATGAAGATTTTGCCNGCTTTGTGTTGAAAGAAATAAGCTACAAGGATTGGATTTTTATCAGCTGCTAAATAAGGAATTATATCACAGAGAGTTTGATGATACTGCTAAATACAGAAATATTCTCTGCTACCCTTCTTTTCCTTCAGTGCTTTCTGTAATCAACTTCCTTATTCTGTTTTACCTCACTAGCTCATACTGCTGTGATTGACTGGCAGATAGAGACCACAGTGTTTCCAATTTACATTTGCAATCAATAGAGCACTTAGATTTCCAACGACATTATTAACATACATTTAATAAACAACAAAGTGAACTTTCAGCTGACATTTATGACTGTGTACCAAAGCAGAAACACTTAAAATGTGCTTACGCAGAACTCTTAATGCATACAACTGCCTCACATACCTCTACTTACCATTTTCCTTCTCAGATGCCACTTAGAGAGCTCCTGCTGAAAAGATACAAAATATTTTGCCTTCTAGCATCAGCAAATATATATACACTATTTTTATTGAGAGCTAGGTAACAAAGAAATGAGGAGTTCCAATAGGCACAGACATCAGACTGTGACACAGTTACCTTATTTTACACTGTTTGGTAGCTTTATGTTTATTTTGTTGTAGGACATGTTTGCTTTACAAAATCACAGCCCAACGCTGAGCATGATGTCACATCACTGGGTTACGTACAAGGAATTTACTCTTCTTTTGTTAAGCCAAAATGATGAGTTGAACTCTCCTCTTCACTCTGTTGCGTTTAAAAGTGAAGGACAAGCTTTTATGCAAATTAAGTGAAGACACTGTCACTTTCTAGAATTCCTTTGCATATATCACCCTGTCTGGAGATGAATCAGGTGACAGCACATCTGATCTTGAAATTAGATGGAGAAAATGGAAGGAGACAACTGGATAGATGTCAGTACGAAGGACTAATTTCCCCTCATTTTCAGAGTGGGTATTTTACTGCTTTGAGCTTTAATAAGCTGTCTTGAAGCCAAACCCATAGCTGGACCGAATCTATGAAGTCACAAAGGTAGGCTGAAGGCTGTGTTTGATGGATGGAGTCGAAGACCAGTGAATGGATGAGAGCGAGACTCAAAGTACACACAGAAGATGTTCCGGAAAACTGCAGTAAAAATGTAGCTTTACTCTAACATGGATGGAAACTGAAGAAAGAAGAAAAGAAAAGCCAACAGGCAAAATATCAAAGGATGAATGTCTCCTTTCTTATAGAGTGAAGTAACTGGCAGAAACAGTGGACTGGGAAGTCAGCACAGAGTTCATAGAAGTATAGCAGTGAATTGCATAGTAGCTATTGTAGTTTCGTAGCTTCACACATCTCTTAAATCAAGTCTCATTTCAGTGATACTCTGCCACTATGCAGAATTAATTGCTATACTGTTTGGGCTAGAAAGACGGTAAAAATGTTGTTTAAGCAGCTGAAAGCTAAGGGGATGTATAGAAGTTGAACTGGTACTAAGGTGATTTTTTTTGGTTAGTTGTGGTTGTTTTNTCACCTGCTTGAATAATTTACCTTGATGCCAACTTGGTGAGATAATTTATCTTGAACTCCAGAGAAATTTATTCTTGAGTGCTGAGTGTGATCTTTGAACACTCTGAATGACAGACCTGAGAAATACAGCTAGATTGCATCTGTCACTAAAAATGAAATTGTGAATAAGAGGTTGCTCTTACCACTTAAAAGCAAGATACATGTCCAATGATATTTATGTTTGAAGAGTGACAGTGAACTGATAATTAGAAAGCTGGTTTCCTCTCCAAGGAGACACTTTATAACGATATTTATAACCTGATATTCTCTTTCTGAGAGTTCTGAATTTCAAGAGTGATAAGCTGCATTAGATGAAATACATTTTGGAGGGTACAAGCTTCATTATGATCCTAATCCTATAAAATACTCTTCAGTTTCCATCCACATGGTTATTTAGTTCTTTCTCAGAGAATAGAACAGCTTAAAAATAAATAAATAAATAAATTGGTGATACTTAGGACAATTCAATTCTGTGTGGTATAGAATGTCTTAAAATTTGTCTTAACACTGAATCCCAAAAATTAAGATTAAAGAAAGTGATGTACTACTGTGTATTACTAGTATTTGTGTATTACTGAGGGTCTGGTGATTGCATTCCTTCAATGACTAGTAATAAATCCAGTTTTATCCATGGTTTTACTGGTAATGTAATCTAATATATTTAAGTTTTGTGGTATCTGTACGTGATATAAGAATTGGCTTGGAGATCTGAACAAGAAAAAGAAGTTGTGCAAAATCTTGAAGGGGTATATAAAGAATAGTATAATCAGTTCTATAAGACATAACACAAATGAACATGAATGATGCTGGAAGGGGGTCTTAGAACTAGAAACTGAAACATCTTAATATCCAGTAGCTCAAAGGCAGAAGCTGGGCACACCACAGAAAGGTCATGATACAGCTTTTGAATTATTGGAGAAACGTAGTGGAAGTGCTAATTCACGGCCTGAACCAGTGACTGAGCACCTGGTGTGAAGGCAGGGCCTACCCTGAGGAGCTCAGGTGTCAGCAATGCACCTGAGTGACCGGAAGGGGTGGAGCCAGGATCCAGCCTTTCCCAGAACTCACTTAAAGGTTGGCAGTGGAGGAAGAGGTATCTTGTCTTTAACCTGAGGCTTTCTGAAGGTAAGCAGTTTGTTTCCTTTATTTCTGTGTCCACAATTGTTGTGTTAGAGGAAACCCTTGCTTGCTGTAAGCTAGGACCTGGTTGCTCTGCTGTCGTTGCTGTGCTTTCCATTGTGTTACAGAGAAAAAATAGTGTAATCATATTACATGTTCATTTGAATCAAGAACAAGTGACTTTCTTAAAAGAAAATCTACAATTCAGTTGTAGTTTACTGAGGTTGGTGCTGAAAATGAATGGACCCTACTGCTAGACTTCATATTACCTGTATTTATGGTGGTGGTTGACTGTCTAGGGGAAACTCCCCCATAAGGAAGAACAAATAGATTATGTAGTGAGATCATAAATGCATCAATTAAGTTTTTAGTAGGCTTATATTAGCACACATTCTTCAGTGATTATATGCGTATTTGGCGCTATTCAAGATTTAGATAACTACCTTTCTTGGTTAGGGAGTTTCTATAAATTTAGATTCTTTTTGGCGCGTTCTGTTAATGAACCAACTTTAGATATGAGTTGCGACACTTAAAAACAGTTATCTGTTACAGTTTGGTGATTCATTCTAGGTGGATGAAGTTTGTTGATATTTTGATTTTTATGATTCCTTATCTGCACAGGATTCTATTATTTTATGGAACCTTACCAAGGGTCTGCAGCACAGCAGTGCTCTGTATTGTATTCAAAGGCAAACAGATTTTGCAGAAATGAAAGCATGTTTTAGAACCCTGCTTTCCCTATGGATTTGTGGGAGGATTGAGGAAAACACCAGAAACAATCTCTTCTTCACCCAGAACCATGTTTTGCTGATTCTGTACACCAAACCTCTTGCATCTGTTTCTTATGTGATTTTACTTCATACATGGTCTGGAATTTTGATAAAACATTGGTTTTCTTCCTGTTCTGGTGCTAAAAGTCATTTAAGATATCAATGTTTTAAACTGTTAAGATGATAAATGGAGCGTAACGAGAGACTAATGATTTATCTTTTTAACTGCATTTTGTGGTTTCTGAGCAGTTATACAGCTGGTAGAAACTCTGGGGTTGAAAATAAACTGTCAGGAGTTCTGTGTCCTGACACATTTTGCCATTCCAGCCTTCTGATTATTACCAAATCAACATCTTGTTCGCGGAGGTTTATGATACTCCATGGAAGTCTGTACCTGAGGAGGTACTAGCAGGTGCAGTGTTTCTGTTCTGCTGTGTGCCAGTAAGGACTCAAGTAAGATCTGGTTACACATTTGTTGTGACTTAATGCTCAGAGTTTGAATGAAACGGATGTCTATCTGGCCGTGGACACATGGATATCTGAGCAAATGCAGAAAGCACTTGAAGGTTATTTTTTCTATATTTAGAGGTTCAAAAATACCACAGTGCATATGATAACAAGCTGAGAAAACTGTTGGTCAGCCATGGTAAAATCCAATCTTTTTTATTCCCTCCAGATTTTTATAACTTTAATGCTTTCTTCACTAAAACATACTTTAAAAATTTGAAGTAGTCTCTGTTTTTCTTAGTTCAATATAATGTCATATTGCATATGAAGGAGGTCAGGATTGATTTCATGTGGAACTTTGTTCCAGTTGCATGTACCAAATGTAGAAAGTGATTTTAGAAAAGCAAAGTTCACAGGCAACTTTAAGCTTGATGGATTATATCCAAATCTGAAACAGAAGTTCCTTGTAACAGGCATGAGAAGCAATGCTGCCTAAGATTTGAGTAGTTTCAAAAGGGAAAATAAGGACACTGTGGTCCATATGTTATATAGCATATACTACAAGGCAGAAAAATAAATTGTTAAGATAACGTCTAGTGCTCATGATGTTTTCAAATACCAACTTCTCTGGGTATTTTTTAATTGCAAAGTGGCAGGGAAGCAGTTCTTCTACCGTGTCATTTGTCAATCACAACTTAGCCATTTCTAGTGGGGTTCATCTTCAAGATTTGCAACAATTCTTCACACACTCCTCAAAAGAATGGGTCAGAAGGTGAGGGCTGTGGGCACCAGTGTCCTTAGCACTGTAGATGAAAATCAGGTTTGCATCCACCTAATGAGCCTGAATATCCATGTGTCTATGCATCCCAGAGTCCCGAGGGAATTGGCTGATGTAGTCACCAAGTTACACTCAATGATATTTGAAAAGTCATGGCAGTCAGGTGAAGTCTCTGGTGAATAGAAAAAAGGCAATATAGCAATAAGTGTTTAAGGAAGTCATCATTAAATTAGCTATTACAACATTGCATGCAAAATCAAGAAAACATTCACTAATAATTAGTAGAAAGTGTTATTACTAATGGATAGTGTTAAACTATGAACATTGCTGAATTCAAAAGATTAAGAAAAAGAAAGACTACAGTTCTAGGAAATGAGTGTAACTAAAATAATAAATAGATAAAACATTTGAGTATTTGACTTGGCAAATAACAGTTATAAAGAACAATAGTACATCCTATAAATTTGTCCACAGGGAGAGCAGGGTTATGAAAGTGAAGTGCACTTTAGTTTTAGAAATAAATGTGTATTTAGCAGCTTTGTATGTTAATAAATAGGACAACTAGTCATTACAAGAACTCTATCATTTATTATTTTTGTACTGGATATTAATGACTTTGTAAAAGGTGTTCTACATCAGGTGCAACTTTTACACTTTGATGTTGCAATATCTTTGAGAAATTTTCTAGAAAAATATTCAAAACATTAAGTTAATGAAGTGGCTAAATTGTGATAACTTAAAGAGTGAGAAACAGTGGTTTTTATTATCAAATAGTTAGATAATCCCTTCTGCAAAGATCAATATATGACAGATATAAGCAGAGATACTGTATTTTGCAGACTAGATAAGATTCAATTCTTGCAGAGATCTATCCTTTCCTTGCTTTTCTGAGAATGAGGTTTTTTGATTATTTGTGTAAAGAGAATGTCTGCCTTTTACAAATAATTTGAATTTGCTTGGAAAAGTAATCTAAATGATAGTATACCCATTTAGTGCTTCAGCTTAAAATTGAGGACCAGTGGTAAGCAATTTCTTATCCACGTATCAGTCCTGGAATTGAAGGTATAGTCTATAATTATGCATATTTGTGGCTTTGAAATAATTTTGTGTTAAAAGCAATAGAGGAAAAGATAGCACCATATTTTTGCTATTTGCATATGCATAAACACATTGACTATCAATTAGCAATTATATTTTTGCTAATTTACTCTTAACTTATTGTTTCTTATACTCATTTTGTATTATTTTTAAGACTGGCACTGAGTTTACATGTATTAAAATTCTTACCACTGTATTGTGTACTTAAGTGTAGGAAAGAATGCAAGGGAGAAAAGAATTAAGTAATGAACTTTGATTGTCCATTTTATTTTAGTTCCCACATGGAATAAATCATACATAGTGAAGCCTCATACTTAATAGATAATTAAAATTGGAATTAAGAAGTATGAGGTGCCATGTTGGAGAAAAAAAATGGGATAGCTGGAAAAATAACAATTCATTATTGTAATCGATAAGGGAAAGAGGGGGAAAAAAAGGGGAGGAAGTTTATCAGCACCCTTTTCTGACAGGAGACTTATAAGAAAGCTATCTACTGATGGTGGGACAGATGGAATCTGCTTTCCCTGTTGTAATTTGTAAATGCCACATGCACATATAAATACTAGATATTTAATTTTTTTCCTCCTAACTTTCCTTCAGTCATAAGCTCTAACCCACCACCAGTTCTGGATGTTTGAAACTGGATTTCTTTGAAACCATTCCATTTGTCTGTTATACTTCACTCTAGATGCTGTTAAGCTCTAGTTTTCAACATTATTTTCCCAAGCATGGAGTTGTTCTTCTTGGCGTGACCAGTCTTTCAAATCCCTTGTGTCATATACACTATTTCTCATTTTGTGTATTAAAGAGAAGCATTGAGTGAATGACCATGAAGTTCTTTTCAGTACTGGCAGCAGAGAATATAATCATTTTTTTTCCCTTTGTTTTTTTTTTCTTTTTTTTGTAAAACCTGTAGTTGATACTGTCTTTCTTATCATTGTTTGTTTTTTAAGTCTCTCACTGAACAGGATATATGTAAGCTTTATCAGGAGCTACGAATTAGATGTTCATTCATGTGACCGCAGGTTGGCCAAGTCCATGGTTGACAGAGGAAATACACATTCATCACCTAACAATGATAGCTTTTGCTTCTCTGAAGCCAAGCTTAGAGATTAAGTTTCCCTTCCATGTGAAAAAAAAAAAAAAACCAAAAAAGAAAAAAACATAAAAAAAAAAAAAAAAAAAAAACAAAAAATAAAAAAAAAATTTAAAAAATTTTTTTCCTCAACAAAGAGGAATGGGAAGGTCCTCCATCCCCTGTACAAGCTGCTCACCAAACTTTTATTTAAAATATTTCCCTCCCCTCCTCCTTATTTTATTTTATATATTTACTTTTCAATTTTTTTATATTTTATATTGTTTTATTTAAAGGAAAAAAACATTTCTGCTGTTGTGGTATTAAAAGAAAGATCACCTTTAGCTTTAGTAAAAGATTTGTGTTGTTGATGCTCAGTTATAAAGAAACTAAAAAATAATAAGATTCTTCTGTTTGAAGGCTCGAGTTCTGGAGAGGGTATAAATTTAGAAGACACCCCATATCCAGTAGAGGACCTAAAGTATCACAGTCATAGAACTAGCAGGCAGGTAACTAAACAGAGAAGCATACATCATAATAAAGTGTACTCTGTAAACAGTCCGACTGAATACATAGAACGGAGTACAGCTTTTTGGAAGCTGGAGAAAATGAAAAACAAATCAAATATGAGCAGTTGATAGGACAGTCAAAAACACAAATGAAAAAGTTGATAAAAGTGAAGTTGAAAGTGCCTCTCTTCCAACAGAGAAGTTTGTTCCACGCAAGTAAGTAGGAGTGTATTACAAATTGATAATTAGAGAGGAAAAAGATGAGAATCTGCTTCCTCTTCCTTCCTTCTAATAACATCAAGAAATAACACAAGGACCCACAGTCTCCTGTGGTGATGCCTAACACTTCAAGTGTCTCTGTTATAATTCTAATTTGTAGTGGTCGCTAAATAAATGTGCTGTATCCTGTAGTCTTTGATAATGAAATACAGGTCACATGCCACATTACCCTATGTGCACTTCAGATTCTCACAGCAAACTGGAGCAGGTATTTACTGACATTGAGAATGCCTTGCTTGCTTTTCTTTATGCACTGCTTGGTGAATATATTCAAAGTGTTCTCTCAATTGGCAGCCTAAATATATTCCTTACGTGGGTAATGGAGATGAATTCCCTTAAAATTAGGTGTTTTAATATTGAGTATGATGGTACATGTTTTTTTGCCTTGGTGTCTCAAATGCAGACAAAAATACATCTGGCATTGTGTGTTAATTTTGGGGTCATTTTAGGTATTCCTTGAAATTGTTTTTAGTAGCAGAATTTGACTGCCAGTAGCATAGGCTTAATCGTAGAAGTTACAAATGTGAAAGTGTTGTTGGGTCAAGCAACACAATTGTTCCCACTGGTCTCTCTTCACTTAAAACCATTTTATTTTAAGCTGAAAATATGCCTCCTTGTTCTTCAGATGGTCTCAGGGGGGTCTGGCAGCTGGATTAAGGAGAAATTCATCCTGATGATAACATAGTGATCAAGACACTTTGAAATGGTTGCATATTTACTCAACTTATTTCTCTAAAACATTCTCTATGTACTTTAGAACCAGAATAAATGTGCTGGTGATTGAAATCTGGAAGTCTGTTACTGGAAAGTATTTTTGCAAATTGTACTTATCCGATGGCAATAACCCATTTTAACATCTGCTGTTACCTTGCTGAACCGTATGGATTTAGCCATTACTAGGAACTTAAGCCCAGTGCATTCATCAGTTGCTTTCCAAATCATTGTATCCTATGAAGAATTCTTCAGAGAATCAAAGCTGTGGTGTGTCGTAATGCATTTAGAAAAGTGACAAATGCAAACACATTGAAATATATATGAAGGAAAGGAAAAATATACCTCCTGGGTTGGAAACTTACTACACTGTGAAAAAAATCTAAAAATCAAATGAAGACCTACACAGTATATGATATAAAATCTCTCTATAAAAACAGATGGACTAGATGGTTATAAAATATCTACAGAAATGGGGTAGATTCATCAATACACTCCAGCTGTTTTACTATCATGGTAAAAAGCAGCAATAACAGTTAAATTGTGTTTATGGCAGATTTGCATTGTTTGACTGACTCAAAGCATCTGAAGCAGAATAATCTTCCTAATAGTTTGTGTCCTTGCAAATAGTAGCTTGCTTCTTTCATTGTACTGTCCGTCATAAAAGTTGCATAGTTATGCTCTTTCATAAATTATGCTCAATACCAGAGAGCAAAGGCAAGCAAATAGCAATTATATCTTATTTTGCACTGGAACAGGTTGCCCAAGGAGGTTGTGGATGCCCCATCTCTGGATGCCTTCAAGGCCAGGCTGGATGTGGCTCTGGGGAGCCTGGTCTGGTGGTTGCCTGTCGGGGGGCATTGAAACTAGATCTTTGAGGTCCTTTTCAACCCAGGCCATTAGAATCAGAATCATAGAATTGAGCAGATCAATCTGTGATTCCATGATTTCTTAGACTAATAGTTGCAGCCCTTATATAAACTGAGAGCCAATTATGTTGTTTTTATTGGTTTCTGGACTTCAAGATCACATGAAGATGAGTCTTACTAGAAACAAGCAAAACTATAGTACAGCAAGACTGAAGGAGATCTAACATTTTGTTGTAAGAATTTTTGATTTTTTTCTTCCTTTTTCCATTCAAATGTTGTCCTGATAGCATGCTGTTTGTTACTTTTTTTTAGGTCAAAACCATTTTTCCTTTGTTTTCTTCAACTCACCTATGCTTCATTACTCATTTTTAAGAGCTGTGTTAGTAATAAGCACAGTTAATTTCATCCAGTGACTTTATCACATCCTCCATGGAGAATTATCCCTTGTTTTAAGTTGCAGCAAGAGGAGGAAAACTTCAGTATTGCTATTACCAAGCTACATAAATACAGCTAGCGTCCTTTACAATAAAGCCATCATGTTCTTGTGTCCTAGTTTGCAGTGCTCTGCATGGACTCTTTTGGGGCCTGCAAACTACCTGAAGAACAAAGACTCCTCCTACTGATTATATAACAACCATTTGCAATGCTTTTGAGGAATTTCTGCAACAACTGTGACAAACAAGTCACTTATGGTGTAGAATTCACATGTAAACTTTTTGTCATCCTTTACATGTCTGTCTTGTTTTAACTTGAAACTTCAGCTTTCAAATCTTGAAACTGTAGCTGCTTAGTGCAGGGTCTTTTTAGGAGGGCTTTTACAGCAGAGAATCTGATCTCTTTTCTAAAAGCTTTGAATGTATGCTATATCTGAAAGATATCTTAGCACTTCTCAGCTCAGTGCAGCAATTATTATATCCTGCAGTTACAGAGAGATACTTTGGAGGCTTTTTCAAGAATGAAGGAATGCTGTTGTCTAAATTTTGAGTGGATTGGTTACTGCTTTCATTACCAGTCCTGGTGATATGAAAGAAAGTAATCAAAAGAATACAAAGTCCAAGCGGGAGTAGTGGTTTGCTCCAACTTACTTACTTTGTTCAGTGTTTTTGGTCTGGACTAACTTGGGTAGGCATCTTCTGAACTATACTAGGAGAAAAATCTATGACAAGCATGACCATGAGAGGTTCAGGTTAGATATTATGATAAATTTCTTCTCAAAAAGAGTGGTGATGCATTGGCATAAACTGCCCAGGAAGGTGGTGGAATCATCATCCCTGGAGATGTTCAAGAAAAGTGTAGATGTGGCACTGAGGTACATAGGTTAGTGGGCATGGTGGAGATGGATTCATGGTTGGACCTGATGACATTAGTGGTCTTTTACAAACTTAATGGTTCTGTGTTGAGATATATATTAATCTGGGCAGAACAAAATGGGTTTAATTACAGGAATACCTAGAAAGAAACAGAAGTTTGTATGTTGCTATTTTATAGTTCTTATGCAAAATAGTGAGTTTACAACTGCAAGCACGAAATACTTACTGCAGCATATTATGCACACCCTTATAGGACACAAATGTGGCTGTGACTACAAATACAGGGTGAAGTTTTCAAGTATTTAACAGTGCTTACAGGTCTGTCTGTTGTAGCAATTTATAAAAAGAGAATGGTGGTGTCTTCCTAAACAAAGCATGCAGCTAATTATGTTTTTTCTGAATTTCAATTTCCTAAAAAGTCATGGTTGCTCTTCATTTAGGAAGATGGATTTGACTTCCTTTGTATAAGTGATTAACAAACATTTTCTAGATCACTGAATTTATGCTTCTGACAGTTTAAAAATATAAACATCACTTGTTTTTTTACTTGAAGGATACTGATGTGTTGTAACTGTCTAACATTTAAGATATTTAATGGAAAGTAGTTGAATGTTCCAGGAAACAGGTACAATACAAAGCTCTCTGAACAGAGTGTTAAACTCTAATGAGCCTGAATTCATTCTTGCTAGCTTTTAAGTTGAAATAGGTGATTTCATATTCATTTGACTGAAATTAAAGCCTTTCTGAATATCCCTTTTCAACTCTGTAATTTTTGGAGGTCATAGGCTCTAGCAAAGGAAATTGAATTCTATAAATCATTAAAAAGAGAAAGAAAGAAAGGAATTTTAATGAAACTGTACTTCCAACGAGTGGTTAGAAGATTAGTATCAGATCACAGTTGGTTTTACCAATCAGTACTTGAAGACATCAGGGAAGTAAAATTTTGCGGAAGAAAGGCACAATCACCTTGATAGAGTGATAGATTTAATTTAATTAAGAATGGACATTCTAATTTTAACAGTGGGAATTAACTTCAGGTTGCAAGGAGCCACGATGAGATATGGTACTTTACATAACTGAGTAACTGAAGGCTGACCCACAACTCCGTGCATTGTGCAAAAGGGAGTTTGGTGCTGACCTTTATTTTGTGAAAGAATTTCTAGGAAATTGAAGCTCTGAAAACATGCAGAAAATATTTCCTTGCTCTTTCAGATTGTTTTGTAAGGGTTGATTTTTAACATTGCTTACACAGCTGCCTATTCCTCAATGCATGGATGGAAATTTCCTCCTTCCTTCCCCTTTCCTTTTGCTAAATGTATATGGTTACCACATTTTGCAGAAATGCCTGTGAGATTATACAACAGTTGCTTACTTCCCACTCTCTTTTGTCCCTCAGGCATTGATTGACTATGCCTTTGTTTCATGATAAATATTTGTGTGATTTCTGGGTATCACATGAGCTTGCATGCCTACAGTTCCTAAAATATTAAAATATACTATATAATAATATAAGCCATATTTAAGAGCAGAGATTACTTTTGTTGATTGTTTTTTTCAAAAAAAAAGAACCCAAATGTCTCAAACTTCCATGCTTTCTCAGTAATACTTACTCCACATCTCAACATCGCTCACATCTGCATTCATACTCCAGTGCAAATTGTGCTCCCTGCTCTCAGTGCAATGAAACTTTGACCTGAAAGTGCGTTTCTGTGATTAGTCCTTTCATAATATTAGTCCCAAAAATGCAGATTTCAGTATTAACATATGTCAGGGAAAGGAATAATTAATGAACTCTATGTGAATCATTATTGCAGGTTTTCCCAGCTGATATAAAATATATTGTGATCCTTTGTCACAGATTATGAATAGACTAGAAATTTGATACGTCTTCAGGTATGTTTAATTCTGAGTGACAAGTGGCTGTTGTGAAGAGAACAATGCATTACTTTCCTGAACACCTCTTTATCTAGGTAATAGTACTTAAGTTAGAAATATAAATACTTCAGTTCTGATATAGATTGTTCATTGTCAGAAAGCATTGACTTTTGAAGAGAAGGTTCAAATCAAATTGGAAGGTAAAATGCCTGTTAGCTCAATACTAATAGCATGAAGTGGTTATTGTAACAATTGGCACTGGTGTCAATACATATATGTGAGAAAGCAAACTGTGCTTTCACATTTTTAAAAAGCATTTCTGTGATTTAGGGAACAAAATATTTTTGCTCTGTAGTTACCAAATATTTTAAGGAATTTTAATGATTTGAACATACAAGTTGGGGTTTTGGGTCTCTTGGGCCACATTGCAGGCAAGCAAATAAAAGAGAACTCATCAAGTTAAAAGGCAGAACAAATGCCATGGAAGAGCTTTTGACTAGATCATCAATAGGCATATAATTACTGTAATGTGATGAGAATCAGAGTACCAGAGACAAACATTTCCTTTTTTTTTTTTTTTTTCTACTTGCAGACTTTTTTCTTGCCTGGTAAGAGTAAAAAAGGAGCAATATTAAATAGAATTATATCATAATGAGTATTACAGAAAGATAAAGACAAGATTAATATATTTCTGCAGATATGTCAGAAATACATTTTATAGAAGCTTTTAATTAATCAAATGATAAATTTATAATTTACAGACAGAATCATGTATACCCCCTCTTCTTGACTTTCCATGATTAAGATTGCAAATATTATAATGTTTTTTGGTGCAATTGTACAGTCAATGAAGACCATAATTAAGATTAGGAAGATTTTTACCAATGGTTTAATTTAATGAATGGACAAATGTATTCAAACTGTTGAATATTGTCCCAGATATTTAACTGATTTTTTTCATATAATCTGGTACCTTCTGAATTTGATGTAAATAAATTCTTAAATCTCAAAGCCAATGCAAAAAAAAACTCCCACTTCATTATGTAATAAATGCAAATTTAAAAAAGAGGTAAAAAAGAGCATAAAAATAAGTACACTGAGATATCAGTTATTGACTTTAGATACATTGTGTTCCAGTCAAAAATAAAACAAACAAACTACAAGGGAAATATCTATTGACTTCACATGTTAAAAAATTTTTGAGAGCTAACAGCTGAAGAACCTTGTTACAGTGCTGCTTTTCACAAGGATATCATAGGTACTGCCTCTTAGTACATTTTGGCATTAAACTCCAATTCAGAACCAGTGTAGATGGCCTCTTTCCTAACTAAACATCCTGGACAAAATTCTTCTGACAATGTTTCTGATTTAAAAAAAAAAAAAAGCAAATTTTTTTGAAAAACTATTTCACCCCTTTCAATGTGATATAGTAAGATGAATATAACTCTCTTACTATTTACTGCTTCTGCTGAAAATCCCCTCCTTCATACATAAACTTGATTATCAGTATTTTGTCTATGCCTCTTGTAACTTTATGATGAGAATGGCTGTGTGCATGCACGTTTTACATACATACAGATAATTATCCACCATGCTTATATAGTTGGGCAATTAGACTAACAGCCAGAACATACTGCCTCCACTTTCTGGGATTTTTCTCTTGAGATTTTAATGGAACTCTTGGCTGGTCTGTTCTGTTTGCTCATGCCATGCTTCTTCATCTAAAATGGGAACTGTATAGCTTGCATTCCTTTACTCTTTTTACGTCTTGCCTATTTGAAATGTGATGTGTTATTTATAACACTTGTCACGGTGGAGCTCCAGTCTCACTTCCTATTACAGCAAGGTAAATGACAAATATTGTTTATTTGGCATTGTAAATATGATATAAAACGATGAATTAGGTATGCTTTCAAACCACTGCATTGTAGTTACAACTATTCTCACACCTTTATTTCCACTTCCAAATGCGTAAGAAGGTTTACCTTGGGAACTGGCGGGATGAATAATATTGAGAATGGACTAATAGGTAGAGCTTCAAATTAGGAATAGCACTAAGCATATTAAATTCTTTCTTTCATAAAAGCATGTCAGTAAAGAGTCAATTATTAACTCTATTTGATTTATTCCAGCATTTTGAAATGTATTAGAGGTCAATGTATTTAAGGATGTTTTTTTTAATTATTATTCTAAGTGGGAATTAGGTTCTCAGAGGGTAAGTAGATTATAATAGATCCCAGCTCCTGGGCCCATGCAATCATATGTCAGTAGGGTTTATTATAACATGTACATTCAGAGAATAAGAATTATATGTAATTTCTCCCTTTTAATTAATGAGATTATATATGGTTCAGTAAGTATTTTCAGTGTGATTTGATGGTGAATTCTTACTGGGAAATCCAGTCCTTAGTTTTATCAGTATGGTTTCTTAATTTCTGATAGCATTTTTTTATGCTATTCTAATTTACAGTCATATTCAGTTAAAAATATACAAATTTATTGCTGGGTTCACCCACACTGTATCATTCATGAGAATATTAAGCTTTGCAGGTCCAGTGAAAGCTCATTGAGCAGTTAAATGAAGAAAGAGTTTGCAAAATCTGAGGTTTTAATAAAAGTTTAGGAGGTGAATGAAAAGCTGTAAAAGGGAGAAGGATGAGAGACCTGCTAGAACAGAAGCTCAAAGTGTAAGTAATCCCAATGTACATCATCCTTAAAGGATTTTTAATCTGATTTCATCAAGGTGCTATTAAGAAGAAAGATAGTTTGATTTATTAACTGATTTCCTATTTATTTCAGAGCTGAACCAAAATGCTTACTTAATGAAATATTTGAAGTTGGATTGGTCTTCCTTAAGTTAAGCAGGCACAAACCAATAGAATTGCAGGATTTATTTTAGTTGCTGTCAGAAAATTATATGACTTTTGTAGGCACAAGAAGGAATCAGATTGCTTCTCTGTTTCATTTGGGCATCAAGTGAGGAAAAGGCAAGAGCAGGGAAAAATTAGGGTTTTCACATCTGTAAGTTGGGAAGAAATGTAATTTTTCCTTTTCAACATAACTGAAATGCATGTTGTTCTTATTGATGTCAAAAGTGCCCAAAAAGCTGTTTTCTAAAGGAGGTGAGAATTATTTTTTGAGAATGCCTCTCTGAGTGCAAGTAGTAAATCTTATCCTTTTTATTTTGAGAAACAAAGGACTTGTAAAAGATTTCTGTGTTCCTCCTTAGGAAGCTTATTGGAGCAGGGGGTACAGAGACAAGTTAAAAGCTTTTGATATTTATATTTAGTTACAGTGAGGAGGTTTTCCTGACAATTTTCTCAGATAGAAGCACTCTATCAAAAATGTACTCTGTGTATTCTTGCAGAGGCATGTAGATTTTCACTATGAGAGTAAGGACTAGATATGCTTTCTCTTTAGTTTTGTTCACTGACTTGGTCAGCGTCTAAAGATCTTAGTGTTTCAAGGAACCACAGTATTAGAAGCTTTCAAAATTTTCTACCTACTGATGGCTCTCGATGTAAAAAAAGAAGCAGATTTTCCTTTGCTTTTTTTTGTCTATGATTAGACAAAAATTATGACATAGAATGAGATCTTCCTTTGGAATTTCAGGTTATGCATTTGCAATTTAAGTTTAGCCAAACTAGACTTTAACTCTAAATTTAGCTAATTTAACTTTAAATTTCACATAACAGAATTACATGAAATTTAGGAATCTCAGAGGTCCACCTTCCTTATGAGATAAAACTGTGAAGATCCTACAGCTGCTTGAGGTAATGTACTTTTCTGTGGCAATAATTCACTCGAGGAAAAAAAAAGGAATGTATTGACACTGACAAAATAGGTAAATTTATTATGTTTTTTGAGCTGTGCTAAAAATGCAGTGCTAGATTCTCATCTAGTGCTATCTAGTATCAACTTCAGAGGAGAAAATCTTAAATTGCAGCAGGTAAGGATTTCAGGATAAAAATAGTATCTTGTAAGAATACAAAACATCTATTTAAGTTTTATAATGTGTTGCAAAGGGAAATTTCATCATGTAAGTAGAATCTAAAAGGGTGATGTTGGTTGACAGTGTTGCAAATAATTTAGATAATTATTTATTGGTGGAGAAGCTGATGTCAGGATTGTTGGTGAATTAAGTGGTTTCTTGTGTTGTTAGAAGCTTATGTCACAGAGTTTTCATCTCAAGTGCTAGTATGATGGTGGTGTCCTTATTATCAATACTTATTATTTATTGAGACTGTCAGTGCAAACGGTGCATAACAAGTATAAGTCAAGGCAGGTTTTCCCTGGTAAACCTTGGATGAACTCATTTGGCAAACACTACCTGAGCGAGAAACTGGGAAGAAAAAGAAAATGGAAAAAGATTGGGGAGGTATAGTCTATTTATTCAGATTTCAACTATCATATCTGTGGACAGATGAAGTTATACCTGGGTGTGAACTGGCACTGAAATCACAGGTAATGAATCATAGAATCATAGAATGGCCTGGTTTGAAAAGGATCGTAACGATCATCCAGTTTCAATCCCCCTGCTATGTGCAGGATTGCCAACTAAAGTCACAAATGAGAAGGAGAGATGAAGGAACAAAGAAGAGGAATCAGGGAAGTCGTGCTTCTTCACTATGTTATCAATTGACTGATGTGTTCCAACATGATTTCCTTGTTAGTTATAAATAAAATGAAATATTGCTTCAATTTATAGGAATGGTCTGATAGAAGAAATAGAGATAGCCATAATTCATCTGAATACTGGTGGTGATATACCTTTTACTGCATTGTTTTCTAGAGATGATGTTAGGAGTGAACTCTTGGGTTCATCTGCTTAGAGTATTTCAGTAATTATCAGAGACAATCAGAATCCATGAAGACCTAGTATCCCCCATATAATTTTGAATTGATTTGTATGCAGAAATTATTCTTGAAAAAGTCTATGAAATTAAATATTCTGAAATAATTTCAGAATGATAGTGACTTTATGAAATAGACTTAGTGGAAATTAAATAAAAAGGAGTTTCTGAATTTGCTTGACCATGTGATGTACATACAATTATCAAATAATATAGCTTACTGTATTTTATGTCCTATGTACTGTAGTAAAAAGACCATTAGAACCAATATAAAGATGTGCTTTTATTCATTATGTGGGGGGGAGGGAAAGCTGCCATTGAGAATAGTATTACTTCTAAATGCGTACTGATCGGAAGAATTAGAGAATTAGACTGCACTTCCTCCATAGAACTGGGTAGATGCTGCCAGAATTCATAGTGTTTAAGAAAAAGCAGGTTTTTTTAAAGAAGGACCATCCACAGCATATTTGAGGGTGTTTTTTTTTTTTTTTTTTTTCAAAAGGCCCCAGGGAAGCCAGCAGAGGATTTTAAATAATTCACATGGCAAAATGCATCCAGAGAGCTTAAAGTCAATAAAGCCTCTAGCTCTTTATAGTACTTTTTGACTGAAGTCTCAGTATATTAATTCAAAGCCCTCAGAGGCAGGGACTCCATATTCTCAGTCTGCTTGGGTGCAAATATGAGATACCATATGGGACTTAGCCCCAAGGGGGAGGACACAATAAGCCCACAGTCAGAAAGCTTAAATAAGAAGTGGGATTGGTTTCTTTAGCATAAGTAACACTTTTTCTATCCAGTATTTCATGAGTCTACATTTCTGATCTGAATAACTTTGAGTAGAAAAAGAGTGATAGAGTAGAAGTCCATGTGAGTTGGAAAATAAATTTAGGTCTGTAATGGGGGACAGTTTGAATTATATGCCTGTTGTATCAGTTGTTCAGTACATATTTTTTTAGCTGCTAAAAATGCAGAAGTTTCAAAATGTTTTGCTGTGGATGTTGTGGGTTTTAAAAGAAAAAAAAAATCTGCAAATAATGCAAAAGTCTTTAAGCAGAGCTCATGACTCTCTTTCTGCAGACTATACTCAAAGGAAATGAATTCCAGTGCTGATCAAATACTCATTTTATATAAAATAACATAGCCCTTCAGGAGATGTGAAAAAATGCACAAGTCAGATTTGTTAGAATCAGTGAAAACAATTAATTTGGGTTTAAAATTAATAATCAACTGTATTCATTTGAGCATGTTTTTTTCAAATTCACTAAGAAAAATGCAACATTCTGACTTATTTGAAAGATAATCAGGTTCCAGATCTTCTGATTATCATTATCTTTAAAATCTGCATAAATTAGAAGCACTGGATCTTTGAACAAAGCTACAAGGATTTCATTACCTCTGCTGATGGCAATCCTTTGGTTCCCACCAAATTTTAGGAGGAAAAAGGAAATTTTAAGATAGCAAGAAGAGTTTGGGTGGGAAAATGTGCGAGGTGCTATGAATCAGGACATCTTAAGAACATATTTGCCTTCCCCCAAGTCTGGTGATAATAAGGAAGCGTGGACTAATTTGCTTGTTAGATAAAGGCAGCAGCTTATGACAAATGTAAGTGGTCTGCAAATGATGATGGGAAGTGCAGAGAGAGGCTGTTGTTCTCTGCTTGGGAAAGGGTAGAGTTGACAGTTGTCAGTAACGACAAAGGCATGTACTGATACTACCCTAAATAGCAGGATGAGGTAAAATGGGCTGCTGTCCTCTTCAGCTGCAGAATTCAGGTCTCTGACCATGCTGCAAAAATGATCAGGCATGCTCAGTGGTATTGCAGGTGGAATAAAAATCTTTCAAAGCTTAACGATTTGGTTGGTCAGTGCTAAGGGAGTTGGCCAAGGGACTCCCTGAATCATAAGTGTTTGTATGAATCCCTACATTTTGGAAGTTTGTTGCTACTTTCCAGTATTGGAAGTCTCTCAAGGAAACAAAATAAAAGTAACAAACACTAAAAACTTGAAAGCATACTGCAGTAGCAAAGGGCTAGAAGGTAAAAACACAAGGTAAATGTCAGCCAGCTTAACTTCAAAGGAAGAAGTTTTTGTATAACAAGTGTATGATTTGTTTCACAGAATTTCAGATCTAGATGAAGAGGTCTATATGTGATAAAGAAACTTTTTTTTCTAAAGCATTTAACTTATTACTGTATGGCATTTGAATAAAAGAAAATTTCTGTACATAGAACAAAGAACATTAGCTTGATTAGTAACTTTATAGCAGACATCTCAAGTTCTTGATGGATAGATATTAAATTGTTTCTCATGGGTTTCAGTCCTTTATACAATGACCTATATCTATCAAATTCTACATGTGGCAGCCATTGCTGGCATATAAATAATATTGACATGATCTGAGATACTGTGACAAATGGCCTCAATTCATCAAAATATGTTCTGATTCACTAGGGAATACAAAACTCGTTTTTTTTGTGTGTGTGTGTGTGTGAAGAATAAAGGACTGTCTTGAAGAGCAAGAGCCTAAAGAGTTTAAGAGTCACTTCAGCAGCCACTTCAATTTTCATTCATTGAATTTTAGATGCCAGACTGCAACAAATCTATTGTAGATTTATTTGTTTGTTGTTTCTTTATGATATCTTTGAATCATAGAATTGTTACATTTGGAAAAGACTTCTAAGATTATCAAGTCCAGCCATCTGCCTACCACCAATATTGCCCATTAAACACATCCCTAAGCACCACATCCACCCTTTCCTTAAACACCTCAAGTGGCTCAACCACTTCCCCGGGCAACCTGTTCCAGGGCGTATATTTAATTACTCAGCCAATACTTAAAACAGAAGTTGTGAACTGAATCTCTACATTTTCTCAGCACTGAAAAGTTTTCAAAAGGAATGTCATTTCAAAATGAGTCCATCCATATGTCCCCTGTCATTCTGTTCTGTTGTGCCCTGTAGTATTATATTATTTGTAAGAGAGAGGAAGGTAGGACTGGCTTGCAAATATTTTATAGCTGAAGCTGAGCCACTCTGAATTACCTTCCTGTGCTATTATTTATGCAAAATGGGGCTAATGGAGGAACAGCAATTTGGCTACCTGCTATAACAGCCCATATGATACATGTTGAAATAATGACTAGTCAAATTGCATGAATTGTGCTTTCCTTTCCATGGACAGGTGACTGTATTATTCCTAAAATAACAGCCTACATACTCATTTGAATGAACAAGAATAAAAAAAGAAAGAAAGCAAAGGAAGGCT
Source organism: Pavo muticus (assembly GCA_016647715.1). NCBI lineage: Eukaryota > Metazoa > Chordata > Aves > Galliformes > Phasianidae > Pavo > Pavo muticus. The sequence continues at coordinate 3,613,008 of JACDJE010000121.1, forward strand.
TATGTGTTATGAAAGGAGAAATAATTCTAACTGTCAGAAAAATCAAAGAGGAGATACCAACCATAGATAAATCCTGGGCAGGTGTAAGAGCATTTTGGCTGGCAGGTGAGTTTGACTCATATCTACTGACTAATAGAAACGGTATTTATACTCCATCAGTGTCTTCAGGTGTTCTGGTAGACTTATTCCAATTATTCTACCATTATAATAAATCTGGTGGAATCCTATTGTGTTCCATCTTTTTTTTGCTGAGAGATGTAGAATGGAATAGATATTGCTGACTGTTGAGCTACCAACTGCATCTCTATTATCGTTACAAATGTTTTTATTCTCTCTTCCTATACCTTTCTATTAAGACTGATACCTTCAAAAGGTATCAGTCATATTGAAAAGAATATGACAGTTAGGTATTCAGATTGCAAAGCTGTGGGAGTGAAATGAGATCATTTATGCTTTTAAATATTTGTCTTTTTAGGATATCTAAATGGTATCCCACTGGGAATGTTATTAATAAGATTTCTTAAAAAGCCTAGTACCTCCAAAGGAAGGTGTTTTATAGCTATAATCTGCCAGCACTATTTTTAATTGCTTCTAGTGTAAGATCTGTTAGATCCTCTTACACTGAAGTTCTTCCAGTAAAACCACATAAAACCCACAGATATGGCTATTCTTCAAGCCAGTGCATATGCTAAAGCATCTAATAAAGCCATGTGGTTCTCTCTCATGCAGGCACACATTTGAACTGCCTTTATTGATTGTGAGTGCTCCAAATTTAAACATGTGTAACTAATTCTCATTCAACTATTACCAGAATAATATGCCCCAGATTCTTGTCTCATTTAAAATTCTATGCTTTCCTGGTGGATTTCAGTAATGGTGATTTGCCTTGCAGAGCAGGCAAGAGGTATCAATACTAAAGCAGAACCAATACAAACCACTGGAGCTTTGGTTTCAAGTCAGCATCGGGCACTGGTGCTGTCAGGTCTGTGAACACAGAAGCTATAACGCATTAGAAAATATTAAGAAAGCAAACTTTTAAAAAGTCATAGACATTTGTTGATGTCTCTGAAAGAAATTGTAGAGTGGGAAGCTTCAATACTGTGTACAATTTCATGAGATTTTTCCAAAATCTTGAGCTTAATTCGGTGTGTAACTCATTTTTTCGATAGTACAATTCTGTAGAAAATAATGGGATTGCAACAAGCAGAGCTGAAGGTACAAAACAATCGCTTTTATCTTCTTCCTGCCTTTCAAAATGACCAGTGTCAACTTGTGGCAAATGTCTTGTCTACTCAATGCCCAAATTCTAAACAAGGGTACTGACTTATCTGTTCCTAACTATCTCCTTTTTCAAGTGTTCAGAACAGTGCTAATTAGCCTGGCTATATAAGGACAACAGTCTCCAAGTGGCGTACAGTTACATAGTTACAGCTCAATTTATTCCCTGTACGAAGATCTCCTCCTTCTCTTCTTTGTAGTGTGTGTATGTGCATATGTATGCAGTTTTTGCTTCCAGATAATTGTCCTAGTGGTAGAAGTGTTTGGTTTGATAACTACCACAGTTTATTTCTACTAGGAACTGCATACAGCTCTGTTTGGACTGCCCAAGCATGGCAGTGTGGGTGTATGCCTGTATATACGTCCAAGGGATTGTTTAATGCTTTTTTTTTAGGACTCAACATTTTTCTATTTAGGGAGATCCTGTTGGTTCATTTTTTTTATTCAGCTTCTTGCCAGAGGCAGCTTAGGGCTGGAAAGCATTTCTGAATACTTTCTCTGAGTATCCTATTTTCAACAGCCATGGGTAACTGTGAGAGCTGAATGTGCTGAAGAAATGTTTCTTCCTCCCCAGTCCTCATTTAGTAAAGAGAGCCTGGTCTTATTTTTTCTTCAGAAAATAAGGTGTTGTATGTGCCTGAGCTATCTACAGAGCTGATGTGTGTGGTAGGGTGAGATGCACAGCTGATCTCTGAGCACTGAAGTTAGCCTCAGATACAGCTTGGGAACAGGAGATGAATACAGATATGGAGTCCTCAGTATAGGGGAGGCATGGACCTGTTGGAGCACCACAAAAATGATCTGAGGGATGAAACACTCCCCTACAAGAACAGGTTGAGAGAGCTGGGGCTGTTCAGCCTGGAGAAGAGAAGGCTCCAGGGAGACCTGATAGCGGCCTTTCAGTATCAAACAGAAGCTATAAGAAAGAAGGGAACAAACTCTTTAGCAGGGTCTGTTGTGATAGGCAAGAGGAAATGGTTTCAAATTAAGAGGGGTAATTTAGTTTGGATATAAGGGAGAAGTTTTCTACAATAAGGGTAGTTTTTTACAGTAGAGGTGGTGAGGCACTGGCACAGGTTGCCCATAGATGTGTTGGATGCCCCCTTCCTGGAGACATTCAAGGCCAGACTGGTCAGAGCTCTCAGCATCTGATTGAGCTGTGGGAGTTCTTTTTACTTCAGGGGAGTCGGACTAGATGACCTTTAAAAGTTGCTTCCAACTGAAACAATTCTATGATTCTATGAAGAACAGAGCGAGCTAATAGTGTAGAACATGCATAAAGATAGGACAGGGAACATGAAGAAGCATCTGTTTTCCTATAACCTTAGTCTCTCCTTCTGGAGGTACTTTCCCTTTCCTCTGGTGATAAGGGCTCCAGGTTAGACAGTTGAGTTGTTAGTTCAGATAGCTGACCATGGCTTCTCTTCTGACTTGTCTTTTTAGTTGAAAGAAAGATCCAAAACTCACTCCTGACCTCTCCACTGTATTCCACATTGCCAAGCAGTAGGAAGTGCAACACTTCTCTCCATGAAAGCAGGAAAATGGAGGTAGTACAGCACCAGCGCAGCAGCCCTGGTGAGACTAACTGAAAGCTGACCCAGATTGTACCTCGTTTCCATACTGAATCATGGAATAATAAAATCATAAAAGAATTAAGGTTGGAAAAGACCTCTAAGATCATCTGGTCCAACCACTAACCCTACACCACAACACCCACTAAACTATATGGATGCCCAAAAGCAAGAATATCTTCTGAGGATCAGTGTCCTTTGGGGATACTCAGAGTTGGCAGTCATGTAGTGAGTAGTCAAAGTAGTGAGTCATGTACCATACTAGATGAGAGACTTCATCATAAGGACTTTAATTTGTAATATTATTTTGATAGAGGTTTGATAATCAGTATTTGGTAACCTGCAATCCTTTCATTACTAACATGTTTAATACTCTTGCATATTTATTTAAGTGTTGGATGTAGCATTCCTTCATCTTTTCTTCCTGCTCTGTAGTTTTATTGACCAAACTCAATGTTTTGGTTTAAACCTTATTTATTTTACTTTTTCACTACAAATAAAGCAATTCAGAACACTTTTTATTATCATTCAGTGTATGCAAGCTGCTGTACTAATTCCAGCTTCTGGCACCATCCTGCACTTATAGAGGCCTTTTCTTCACCTATCTAACGCTGCAGTTTAATTAGTTTCCAGCTCACTGCACATCTCTGCCTCACATGCACGCATGCAGGCTCCAACACACACACACAACACTTCCCTTCCTGCTCAGGATGCAGCCTGTACACAAGAAATCAAAACCAGCAACAAGGCTGAGCCTGTTGGAACTAGTGGGTGCAGGACTGATGGGTATATTGATTTTCTAAAACTTCCAGGGAAATAGCAACAAACATTTTATCATCGACTGTACTACGTGCTCTTCTTAAGACACTTCTGAATGCTGTAGCCAAGATAGGCTCTTTGCTCAGCATGGAGCTGTATACTGTGTTTTTGTTATTAAAATTCAGTATCTTACCTGGAGTCTGAAGTATAATGCCTAATTCTGCTGGAAATACAATGGAAAGTTGGTAAAATATATTTTTTGCACCATTCTTACTTGGAATGAATTGCTATATTACATTATTTTATTTATAGTCTTTATTGTAGTTAACCTCAGAATTTATGTGACATACGTTCTATTCTCCAGTTTATTATTAAAAAATAGCCTATGTCTTGAAAGTTACACAATGCTTTAACTCCACTGAGAATTAGCAGGACTAAATGGGCTTTAAGATATGGGATTAAACAATACGTTCGAGGTCAAAATTGTAGCCTTTAGCTATAAACTATAGCTAACAAGTTCTGCTCTGAATGTTGTGCCTTGTTAGTGTTTTAAGGCTGCATTTCTATAGAGCTGATAATTTCTGAGAAGTTGTACATTAAAACTATTTATAACATTACAATGCTAAGTTTCTCACTGATGTTGGGTCCCCACAAACATCAGTGAAATTACTGTTGAAATGTTTTTAATGTTAGAAGTAAAGAATCATGGGAATTAATGCTATGGGAAGAGTGCTTTGTTCCTTTGCAGTACCATCATTTTTGCCTAGATCCCTGTAGAGGCTACCTCTCTCATTTTTCTCCTATGTGTAATTGCTTTTGGAGTACACACAGCTTGGCACTTCCCCTTCTCGGTGCTCATTTTATCTTATACTTATTTATCCTGTGGCTCTAACTGTGACTAATTCCATAGTGAGATTTCTGTATTATTCTGCAGGCCCTGGGTGCTAGTCTATCATACCTTCAGACGTGCAGTGCCATGGCTGAGATTCACAGGCTGCTATGCAGCCCTTCTTTGAGCATTCTAGACGCTACAGGTGTTCCCTTCCACCTGAACTCAGTCCTTTGTTTGAAGGCTGTGATGCTTTTCTTTTCTATTCCAGTAAATCATATTTGAAGCATTTTGGTTCTGTTCGGTGCTATTCCTTTATCATGCTGGCTTCCAGACTGGCTTTCATTTAGTGGAAGTTTGAGTATGTTTTATCATCTTGGGAGTTATGTTAGTCATACCTTTGCTGGCACCACGTCTCCCAGCCCAAACAGCTTGATGGCTGGGGTTGGCATAGGGAGCAAAGCAGTTCTTCCCCAGGCTGGGCTTGAGCTGAGCACCTCTGTTCTCTTAGAAAAGGTACAACCTACATCTTTTATAAATCTAAAGTGAAAATCACAGTATTGTTCGAATATCAGGCCTAAAGAGCTTTGTCAATAACCTTCCTTGTCTGTTTTGCATGATTTTGATTCCTTTTCCTGCTCTAACTCAAAATAGTGCTGAAGCTGCTTGTATTAGGTGCTTCTCCTTACATGCTGACAAAATATCAGACTTGCATTATTTGTTTTATTTTTTGTGGATGTAACCCTGGTTGTTAATTAGCAGGTGAGCTAGATTGATCAGATGCTGTAGGACAAGTAGGATTTTTCTTCTTATCCATGTGTGTAATTTCTGTTTGCTGCTTTCAAGTTTGGCTTTATGAATATATAGCCATAATCCCTAACTTCCACCGTTATTGAGGTGGGTGGGCCTGCATTCATAACCATTTTTAATGAGGGCATTTCAATCAAGCATGGATGATCTGAAATAGGTGACAAGAAGCTTTGGGTACTGGCCTATATCTGCAATAAATGCAAGCAAAGGCAGAAACAAAGAAAAAGGAACCAAGTTTTCTTGTCTATGTCCAATTTTCTTCCTGCTGGAGGGTGCTAACTTACTGCTGATGTATGCAGAGGTGAAGGTGGCCCAATACATATAAAAAATGAATCAGCTTTTCCCTCTAGATGAGCAGTTTGGGGCAGCGTGTAGGGGGAAGAAAGCTGGAAGTCGGTAACACAGAAGTTTGGAGACTTTAACCTTCCAGTTTTGTATTGCTCAGTCATTCAGAGAGGGTCACAAGATGGCTGATTTAGAATCAAGATTCACAAAGAATGTGTGGATTAAAAGATAATAGTTGTTTCTGCAAAGTACTTGGTCAGGAAACAGTAACAATTAGAAATGAATGCTTTACTTTTACATTTATTACCTTCCAAAATTATTATGAAAAAGCTGCAATAATTGTTATTAATAAATCCATTGAAAGTAATAAATCCATTAAAAGCAATGGGGCATGATACCTATTACCTAAATAATGAATGTTAGTATCACTGTCTCCATTCTTACTGCTTTTACGTGTTGAAGTCCACATCCTCACTCAGCAAGTCTAGTCTGGAAGTGAAATCCTCTGCCAGGTGATGCATATGTGTTCTCTCTGAAAGAGGACTGCATTAGCCTTGATTTATTTGAATAAACACATGGAACAAGAACTGAGAGCAAACTTTTTTTTTTTTTTTGTAGCAAATGTAATTACCCAACAAAGCTTGTCACAGAGAGTAGTTGACTTTATTTACGGCAAAGTGAAAACAAGGAAACTTTCATGATGGATTTTCTTAAAGGTCAAGGTGTCTGTGTGTAAATACAGAGAAACAGGAAGAGGGGAGATGGCCAAGGTGTTATGTTAGAGCTCAAGGACACTCAAATCCTTCCTCTGTGCTGTGGGCTGGGGGTGCTCCTGCTTTCGCTTTGGCTCATTGAGTTCTTTGTCTGTAAAGCTGGGGAGCATGGACGTTGCTGTATCACTGGCATGTGAGGTTTGTAATTCATTGAGACCTATTTTGAGATCTAAGATGCTGTTATGGAAAAAGGGGCACCTAATCGGATTGTTCTACAGAGTTATATTTTGAGTGTGAGTTTTCCTCTGTTGGCACATGTTTCCATTCTCCTTAAATATTTTCAGAGCAATAATGCTAGAAAGTCAGTTGTGGTTGATGCAACTTGTGATGCACGTTTTCTGAGCATTCTTTATTTTTATGAGGAGTATTTCCACTTTCAAAAGTGCTAGTAAACAGGTGTCTAGACTTCTACCAAGTGATAGTCAAGAGACAGGTTTTCATAACTGTGGGATTATGATGTCTTATGGGCCAAGTGAAGCCTGCAAGAATTGTAGATGACTCATAAATCCTTTTAGGGTAATGGTATAATGTGCCTTGTAGTTTTAGTAGGTATACTTTCATAAGAAGACACCCCAGATTGCTAAGTGAATGTTGCAGTTGTACATAGGTATTGGTCCTGATGTAAAGAACTAAGAGACCTCGTTTGTTTTTTCTTTGAGCAAATTGTTTAGTAAACTTTACAAAAACCTATTTTATCTTCACTTCTTTCTCAACCGAGACTCACTAATGAGCTACAAGCATCAATTTCATTGATGTGTGATTAGGAGTTAATATGAAATATAGGGTTCTGCATATAGAAAAAGATTTGCTCATTGTCCAAGTGGAGGAGAGCTGTTAATATTTCTCAAAGATTGACTCGAGTGCAATAGCTAGCACCTATATTTCTGAAGGGCTATTATCATTTCCAAGGCAGCAAGTGCAGTCAATACCTTGAAGAAGGAGTACTGAAACTGCCTCCTAAATAAATTAAGTATCAATAATGTTTGGTGGGAGGAAGGAGGGTTTTAATCTAAATGGAGCCCCAGGGAGATTTAAGAAAAGGATCGAACAGAAAAACTGACACGCTTTACCAAAAGAAGCCTCCTTCCTGTTATAGCAACCTGAGCACAGAATGGGCAAGAAAACAATTCACTGCCCATGGGAGGAAAGCAAACATCAACAGTATGTCAGGTCACCACAAGGAAGTAAAGAGAGAACCTCAACATTTGACCTTCATATTTAGATGAAGTTTTCTTGGTTGTCCTGATCTCCACACTGTATCTCCTCCCTAACCCTTTGTTTCTGTGTTACTGGTTTGATCCTGGAAATAAATGTCAATTGCCTTCACCAAAAATGGCTTCAGATGTATTGTTCAAAAGGAGATGTGCGCTATCAGAAAAGGAAAGGGTCTTCTCTCTCACAAAAGGACACCAGCCCCTCTCTAGCGGTTACTTGGTGTTCAAACACCTAACGCATGTCAGCTACAAAGAGACCATTAGTGTCAGAGTTGAAGGTCTCCACGTCTTCCTATGACCAGCATTATTAAAAAATAAAATTCTTTCTTTGGTAATGCAATAGAGGGCATAGTTTGTACATTACGTGGGAAAACTGAGAATGTAAATATATATATGCTCACATCTCTCTGCAGAATGAAAAGCGTTGAAATGAAAGACCCTTTTGTCACCTTCCTCATGAGTAGGAATATTGCTGAGGTGAATGTAAACACAGCAGGGAGAAAGAAGTAACTAGAGCAAAACCTTCATGTATTTTGCTGCCTATACTCTGAACTGTGAATACTGAAATCTACCTGCTGTTCCATGAATCGGACTGACCAAAATCCTCAAATAAATACAAGGTAATTTAAAATTTTGGAATAAATTTTACCAGCAGTTGAACTGAACTTGAACATATACATGTTTCAATGAATTGGGATCGTGCATTCATACTTCCTTGAATTTGATGTTTTAAATTGAGTCTATTAAAATGAAAATCAAAGACTGTCTTTTTTGTACTTGAAGTCAAAACCATTTTCCTTGCAAGGTTTCTGTCAAATAATTTAATCTACCTATTTTAATGTGTCTAACCTGAGAAAGTAGTATCTTGATCTTTTAGGGTTTTTTTTTGTCTGCAAAAGAAAAAAAAACAAAAAAAATTGGAAACAGTTTTGTTCATAACTAACATGATTTAAAATGAACTTATTACTGGCTACCAATGGGAACTGTGCTCCAAGCAGGTTTTTTTAAAGTTAATTGATAAATCAATATTTAAAAAAAATATATTAATACATTTAATTAAAGATAAGTTTTTATAGACTATTTGAAAAACTATTTTTTTCTTACTTTAACCAAAAAATAGTAGTTTGTCTCATTTTGTCTGATTACAAACATGCAAAGAGAAATGTTTGTTTAGCATTCAGAATTGAACTTGTGAGAGTCAACAAGAAATTGATTTTGACTAAAACACCTCATCAGTAACTCCGATTTCAGCTGGTATATTTTCTCAGGGAAAACATGTCCAGAAAGTTATACCCAACTTTATCAGATATTTCTCTCAATTTTTAATCTCATCCTTTGATTGGTCTGGAGAGCAGATTAGGCATCCAATGTAAAACTGATTTCATTACAAAGAAAGCACCAGAATCCAAACTTCTAAACTATCCCAAATCTAAACTATTATTCTGTAGCATATACTCAACCGAAGAATATGTTGTCTGTGCTCATGTAAATAAATTACTACAGATATTGTAGGCTGGTATTCGTTTCTAAGATTTTTACATCTGCTTGTGGAAGAATAAGTCACAAAGACGCATTCCAATCCATATTATAATGACAAGCCATAGACTGTCTTGTTTTCTCACTATTTGCAATGTTATGTCTTTTTATATGTTTGAGTTTAGGATGTCCCTAAAATGAGAACTTTCTAGTGTAAGGTAGGGGAAACATAACTGTCTATCCCAACTATTTGAAATGTGAGTTAGGAAACATTATCTTTTAAGTTATGTGAAAAATGATAGCAGTAAAAACTGATTAAGTTTGAATTGAGGTCAGATACAATAAAACTTCTAATGACACATCTGTGTTTACCTTCAGAAGTGCCCTATGAGAAATAAGGTTAAACTAGGAGTAATCACTTCATTAAAATTAAGCCATCGTAATGATTATAATCAATGTAGCTTTGAAATTACAGGTAGTTAATAAAAAAAATTACTTCAAATAAAAGGTAGGTCATTACCGATGGGTCATTTTTCAATTGTAATGTAATAAAAAATACATGTTATGGTTTCTGTGCTCATAAGAAAAGAGGCAGGGATATGAATTGAATGTAATGTTTGAGAAGTAGGAAGGAAAAATACTTAAGATTTTTTTTGATAGGTATTGACCAATAAAGGTGAACTTCTTTCTAATTCTCTATCCTGCTTCTGTTTCAGAGATTAAAATTAAAAATTTTTAAATAAATAAAAATGAAGAGATCTTGCTAAACACCAATCTAATATTTACAACCCTCAAGGTGAATCCTAATGCCAGATCGCACCAACCCCAGGATCTGGCGGAAGTAACAATTCATTACAGATAGAATTTACTTCCAGTAGTTCTAGCATGTAGAGATCAATTATACACGAGGCTCTTCTAGCATCACTGTGAAGGCTTTTGTTGTTTTTTGAAATATTTGTGTTCTCATCTTTAATAATTTTAGAGTTCTCAGTCTATAATAACTTTAAAAATGCCAGCATAGAAGGAGAAATCCATAAGAATTTATCACTCCTCCTTTACACCTGCCCAGGCAAAATCATATCAATTGCTTGACCAATTTTATTCCTTAATTCTGCTAGTCGTAGCTGCATCTCATTCTTTCCAATTAACAATGGAAAATGAGTTCTCTTGATGTTAAAACCTGTCCAGTTTGCTTTAATGACTAGTTGAGACTTTCAATAGTTTGTGTTCTAGCTAAAACCAGAATTAAAATTTCATTGTAGATCTCACCCTACACATCCTCACTGTATCATTAGTCTCTTTTGCTTGACTAAGGACTAGTTCCATGAGAAATCTCAGTTGCCATGAATAAGGATTTGCAGTTTCAGGTTCACTGTCATTAAACTGATGCTGTGGTGGTATTGATTTCTTTCACAAATCTACTTCTATTTGCAACTAATTAGAGCTCTGATTAGTTGGTTTATTTCTTACGTCCCTGTTCAGTTGATCATCTCCTACCAATAAAGTGGCATAAGTAAATTATATAACTAGTATTTTGAACCCTATGATGTTAATTTGAGATAGTCCATTTCAGTTTACACACCCTCATATTGTGGTGCTGCTGAGCTGATATTAACTTAATGAAATGTTTTAATCTTTGTACTTGTAAAATTTCAGTGGAAATATTAGCTTTGTTAATGCAGTGCACTACGGTGTTCAAATATTAACATGATATTGAAAAAAATCCAAGTCATGCTTCTGTCCTACTCAACAATTTATAAAACAAGCTGGTTTGATTACTCTTTGACAAAACACATTGCTTTCAGTGTAATCATTAGCATGGAAAAGCAGGAACAGCGCTATTGGAATCCAGGAACAATTAATTATTTTGTATTATATTGCTTCCTGTGTTCAAGTATTTGCAGAATTTTAAGAAATCGGAAGTTCTTTCTTCTCTTTAATTATTAAGTGACATATTTTTTTATTCCAAGTATAGCTATTAGCTTTATACATTTTTTTTCTGTCAAGTTGATAAACAGTTTTTCTGCACCGACCCAGCAAAATTACAGCAGTAAGAATTGTTTTGATTCATCCCCACCCACTGCACAAAAGCAATCCAAAGTATTTTCTCTTACTAATAAGAACGTCTAAACAAAGTAATCTTTTTAAAATTCAAAACAAGAAAAAAAAAAACTTAAAATGCATCTTCAGTTCAGTAATCTTCAGTAATTGCTTAAGCATATTAGAGAAAACTGGAGGGTGAAGAGACTTTGGTCTGTTACTTAGAGTTGGTGTGCATTGGCAATCACAGTTTCTATTCATGTTTCTATCAGAACCTGTCCTGTGACCTTGGACAACTTATTCTTTTCTATATTTCAGTTTCCTGATCAGCTTTATAAGCTGAAATCTGCCATGTAGCAGGAACTCAAAGAAATCTACTAGGACTTAAGGTGTCATTGCATTGACTTGAAATTGATTTCTCCAGGGTTCCTGTCAATGGAAACAATGCTTAGCAGTCCATCCAGCCCAAATTCAAGGGTTGCTTCTCCATCTTTATTAGAAGATTGTCTTAAAAGATATAACATGTTCCCTAAGAAATGAAGTAGCATATATTCTTCCTGAAGAGGTAGCTGCTTTTTATCGGTATCGGTTTTTGTTTGTTTGTTTTTAATGTAGAAAGCGTGATATTTAACAGCGTGTTCAAATTCTACAACTAGGATTTCCAGGCACTTGTGATAGCCCCAAATATTAACAGTGATAACAATAGCACATTATGCAGAACACAGGTTTTTATGTCCAGAGCCCCTCCACGTTATTGTTTGTTTCTTTATCCTGTCCATACACCTTGGCACTCATCCAGATTCAGAATGAACACTACTGGAAAGCAACTAGAATTAAGTGCTGAATTGACTCACAGCCAGGTGAAATGGAGCCAAACTTCTTCAGCTTTAAGCACAATGAAGGGTCTGCACTGGCAGGCTGGAGGGCTGCTTTCAGGCAATTCTCTATGGCCTTAGATTGAATTCTCTTGGATTCATTGATCCCCAAAAAATCATTGTAAATTATCGCTTTCCCACAGTCTCTCCTGACCTTGCATACTATTTGAGGATTGGAAGAATCCATAACAGATGAAGAGATCTTACTCCTTACCCGTTTACCATATCTCATCTTCTGTAGGCAGAGGGAGGGAAACTTTGCTGTCCAAGTTGCAGCATCCAAAGAGGATCAGAACACCAAAACTTACTGGGGCCAGATGGGAAATTATTTCCTACCAGGCATGAGTTTACCATAAAAGTGTATATGGTTTCAGCATCTGCTTTCAAGTAAAGGCAGTCTTCACTTCTGGAATACCAGTCCATAATTTCATAAGCGAACTGAGTTATTTGCCCTACCTGCAACCATCACAAATAATTTCTGCAGTGTTTTCACTATGGGGAAATCAGCATTTTGCAGCAACATTCAACAAATTTAACTTGATGCTCTAAATATTCGAGGTAAGACATATTAGAAGTTGACTGTGACTTCAGAAAAGTATTTAGATATTTGCAGTATTCCAATGACCTGCTTACTTCTTTAACAGTCATGTATACCCAGCCCAATATGTTGGTCAATTATGTTGTTTCTCATCCCTCTAATCCAGTATTTTAGATTGTGCACCTGAGTTTACTATTCCACATCTCTGCATTAAAATACAGTGAATTGCAGAAAAGAGCATTTGTCAAAAAAGAAAAAGAAATTCAATTTCAGAGTAAGTGAAGCTTATCACAAATTCCTAGTGAATTAATCTAATATTTCCATCTTGGGAGCAGGGGAAGGGATGGAGATGAAGAAATCAAAGTGTTTTATGATACCAATTCTGAAATTAGAATTTTTGAAACACAATGCTTGTGTCAGGAATTTTACCCAGATTTACTTAAGAGTCTATATAAACATGGAAGATTTAACTGCCCAGATGGGAACAAAATTCTGCATTCAATATGATATGTTCTTACAAAAAATACGTAAGTATAGAGCTATGGAATTTTTTTTCTCATCTTCATGTTTCTTCCAGTTTCTGCTGTGAATATCAACATGACTATATGTTTCCAGAGGTCAATTCAATGAAAGCTGCTTTCTTGCCTTGCCCGAGGTTATTCAACTTTAGTTTTGTACTCCATCTATTTGTGTGAGCTAGCCTTGCTTAGCTTTTGATATCTCATCTCATCTCTGCTTGACTCGTTAATTTTTTGTTGCATAGTGGTTTGCTGTTGTTGTTGGATTTGTTTGGATTTTTTTGTTGTTTGTTTGTTTTGTTTGTTTGGATTTATTTCTGAGAAAAGACCTTGGATAAGAATTTCATTGAGCATTTTCCAATCTTGTTCTTCCCGTAAGTAACTATGCCATTGTGTACAACACTTCTGGATTTAACTGCTTTTAAAAAAATGTCTCATGAAGAAATTGTCTTCCCTTTATTTTTATGGGTAGCTGTATAACAGGTCAAAAATATAAGGTGTGAGGAACAAGTAGGAAAAGGAATTGAATTTCTGATTACTCTTATTCCCAGTCTTGAAAATATGGTAATGAATGTTGATAAAGTAAGGGATTTTTGTGAACTAGATACTTGTTTGTTTTTGGTGTGGGTTTGTTTTTTTTNTAATTCCCTATAGACCATAAGTACATTTTTCTTCCAGTTAAAATTATCTAAACAAAGGTTTGTTCTGAACTTTTCTCTTTTTATATACATAATTAATAAACTAGAGATATGCATGCACAGAAGTAAAACATTACTTCAGTAAATGTTTATTATAACTATTGCTAACCTGGACTAAAAATGAATTCTAGAAGCTTCTGTATGTGAGCTTATGGGTATGGGACCAATAATTATGCATGAGGTAGAGCACACTGCATTGTATGCAAGTTTTCAGAAGCTGTTTTTCTCTGGAAGTTACACTCCTATCACAGAGCAGTTACATAAATGACAATCTGTATTTGGCAGATATTAAAAAAGTAATGGAAGTAGAAAGGAAAGAGAATTGAGTAAGTGAACAGTGACACTTTAATTGAGTAATTGTCTATCCTGGAACCTCTTTAACAGGACTTGCTATTAACAAATGGTCCTTGTCCAATGAACAACATTGAAAAAATGCTGGCCTTGTCCAACGAAAAACATTTTATCTGCTGGAAGTAAGCATCTAGGAAGAAGTTCAATAACAAGCTATTTTCTTGGCGCTGCAGTATGGTTAATTAACACCATTGCAGAAAATGCCTTTCCAAAGATGTTTGGATCTGGTGTAATACACATAGTGGTAGTCTTCTACCTCTGGAAGCCTGCAGAGGTGCATTTTAAAAGAAAAAAAACAGATAAATGGATAAATAAATAAATAAAAAGAGAGATTTTGAGTTCTTTTATAACTTTCCCACTAAACTTATGTGGGTCATTCTGAAAGCAATGCCTTCTATTTATTTCCACGGGAAGTACAACAAGATACAAAAAGCAAAATAACGCTATATGATAGAGCAAATTCTCAGCTACAGAACGTTGTTTTCCAACATAGTCACCACCTTTGCACAGATGAGCTAATTGAGATGCTCTTCATTTTGTGGTGTGACAGCTGTGCATGGCTGTTCAGAATGTGGCTTGTCTTTCACGTTGTTGCTAATGCTGCAACTCACTGTATTAGCATCCAGTGTTTGGTCTCTAGAAATGTTCAGCAAGCGCTGATGAATGTCGGTATATGTTTTTTTTCTGCTTGGAGGATTTCAATGACACACCCTTGCTTCAAATGCACTTCCAAAACAGATGCCATTTTGTCAGGCTGCCCTTCTGCTGCCATCTATTACATGGCAGCAAAATGCACTGGAAGGTTTCAACCTCTACTGCCATAAGACCAATATCTGCCTCTGTTGTCATGGGTCAATAGAATAAAATAAAAGGCATTATTTTCAGTGCAGCCCTCATACAAACAGCAAATGCAAGTTCTGATCATCAAAACCCAGACAAGGGAATGAAACAATATGGATTCCAATTTTGACCTAACTCATTACACATCATTTGACTTTGCGTAAATCATTCAGTGTCTTCATGTCATTTTCTCTGTCTGTAGAATGAGAAATATGATGCAACAAACTCAACAGAAAAATGCTTAAAGTACACAGTTACTTTCATTTGGTACAGAATTCATGAAATACCTATACATGTTTGAGCCATCAGGTGGTTGTCTGGATGAGGAGCTATGACATATGGTTTAGTAGCTTGTGGTAGCAATGGTAATGGGAGGACAGTTGGACTAAATGATCTTACAGGTCGTTTCCAACCTTGGGATTCTGATTCTGTGATTCTATGATTCTATGTGGTATCTTGTAATAATTTATGATCATGAACACAAGAGGTCTTAGTCTGGGTTAGAAAACAGAAGGGGTCTTTACTACCAGATTATTGAGTGTACCTCATCATTTCCATCACATTTTCCTACGTTCACCGTTGATAGGGGCAGAAGAAAAAACGGGGAAAAAAAAACACACAACAACCATAGAATTAAAGGGCAGAACATACTCAGAGATTCCCTTTGAAAGATAATGTTTTAAAATGAATGGTTTTCTTTCCTATAGATCTAGTTGTAGCAAAGATAAGTACATGAAATAAAACATGCACAGCTTCCTTAAAGTTGTACCTGTTTTCCAGGCAGAAGAAAATGGATTTATCTATCATAAAGCATTACGGTGAACAGAGGAAAGAAAATCTACTTTGTGTAAATGGTATTTCTTGGTTTATTCTCATAAGCTTACCATTTAACACTAGGAGAAAGTTGCTTTTCCTCTTATCATATGACACATGGCACCTGATTCACATGGGAAAAACATGACGGGTTATTCAGCGTGTTGTCAGTGGACTTATGCTGATTTGGTATTTAAATTTCTTTTGAACCAAGTGATACCTTTCCATTAGTATTTATGGGATTTCTCTCACAGCACCAAGAATGAAACTGAGAAATAACTTCACCAAAGTAAATTTAGAGTACAAAACTCCCAAAGTTAACTCTTACTGCATGCTTTCTTTTCTTCAGTTCCTACCCTTTCACCTCCTGCATTTATCTCTACATTTGCAGTCAGAGGAAAATTGTTCTCTTTCTCATTTGACTTTTTTTTTACTACCAAGTCTCATGTCTTATGTAATGGTAAACCGCCATACAAATGATAAGTAACATTACTCAAAAAAAAAAAAAAAAGAAAAAAGAAAAAAGAAAAACCTCATGGAAATCTAAGCAGGTAGTGGTGGTTTTTTTCTCTCTCATTTTCCTTTTTTTATTCTACTTTCGGATCATGGTCAAAATGGCATACCTGAGAACAAAGAGAGCCCATTTTCTCCTTGTTGTCTCAACACGTATCTCACTATTTAGTGGAATGCATGATACACTGTGTCTTGTCACTCAAGAATCTGTTTCTGGAGTAGACTGTAAGGCTGGAGCTGTGATTTGTACTCACGCGCAGGGTAGTGTTTGCAATTCAAATGGCAGCAAGTGGAAAATCCAACTTTGCTAGGTGTATTTCACTATGTGTATAAAAAAAGAAAAAAAAAAAAAAGAGAAAAACTGAGCCTGCGCTGACTCTTTAAATTGTACAGTCTTACGTGGATGCAGAGCAGTGGAAGTCACTCTTGCTGGGACTCTGCTTGCACAGAGTGATATAATAGTAAAGATGGTTCATTCAAACTCCACTGAGAGGAACTAGTCAGCTGCATGTTGTCTGAAGTATTCCATCTTCTCAGTGAAATGGAAGAGATCCAAATAAAAGTGGCGGAGGCTGTGCTAAGTTTTCTTTAATAACTTTATAGTAGAAGGAAGCAACATATGGAGTTGGAGTATACTGCCAAAGAAGAAAAATTCTGATGTCTCCAAGATCTTAGAAAATCTAGTGAAATATAACCTTCAGGAACTCATTTTTGTGGGTTAAAAAACACAGGCCGGCACAGAATTTTGCCTAGGGATAGATAAGATTAACTGATCACCTGAGGTTCAGTTCAGCCTTATTTTTTCCTGGTGACAAGTCTTTAAGTCGTTGGTGATTAGCTGTAGAGATGCCATTCAAGGAAATAAATGCTCCATTGCCTCTACAGTATTTGGGTGGCTTTGTCAAGTTTTATCATGCTTCTGGGTGAAAGGGAAATAACATGCCTTGTTTGTTTTACTCCATTACAGTGAGGAGGCAGTGACTCAGAAGCTTTAAAAGATGCTTTCCTGGGCAGATGGCCTCCAGCTTTAGGGGAAGAATTCCAGAGATTTGCTTAAAAAAAGGCTTATTGGGATGCAGGCTTTATTGCCAGAATATAGGACTGAGTTGAAACTGAAACAATAATGTGGATCATCTTCCTGCCCTGAGGCTGGTGCACCTGTGATCAGGTGGAGATATATTACAAGGAGGCAAGGAAGGAGCAGCATATGGTAAGAAGTAATTGTATTATCATCAAATATTGGTATTAAACATTGGCATTGTGCCCTTCCACTCCCGCGTAATAGAGCCTGGGCTCCAGTGACATGTATTCCAGCTGTACAGGGAGGGACAAACCATATAGTCTCTGCCTCACATTTTCTTTCTGTAAGGTAGGGATGAAATTATTTTTCTTAAGCATCCTTTTGCCAGAGAATTAACCTTTAAATGAGTTATTAAAAAAATAACACATAGCCTACCAGTAAGCTAAAGCTGCACAGATTTATTATGTCTAAAAAACGTGACAGATGAAACTAAAGAAAAACCTAACACAAAATAATGTTATTAATGGGGCTTCTCAAAGTATATTTATCTGGCAATATAGGTACGCCAATAAAGTTTAATTAAAATAGCAGGCACTCATGATCGGATTCAATGGTGTGTATACTAATCTCGTGCACTTGCATGAGAACCTAAAAAGCATATGACTTACTTAAGGATGACAACTGAAAGCAGAGTATTTTTAGCTAGAATCAATAGAACTTTCTTCCACTCAATTAATTTCTGCATAATATGATGAAGCATTTGCTTTTTTTCCCATCATCTCAGTAGCAGGAATGAGACTTGATAACATTTTTTTGGCACAAAAATATGTGTATGTATTTGAGATTATTTCAGGGAAGAAAATGCACCTATGATAGATACGGGAAAGTGTTAGTCATTATTTTAAGTTTTCTTTCCAGTTTTGCTTGTGCTAGATATACTATATGTATATATATATCTTTCTGCATACATGTATATGTATGTGGCACTGAAGGACATGGTTACTGGGCATTATGATAGGGCATGATAGAGCTGATGATAGAGCTGATAGTTGGAGCTGGTGGTCTTGGTGGTCTTTTCCAACCTTAATGATCCTATGATTTAAATGTATGTGTAGACAGACACACTCATACTACTTTTCTGGAAAGGAGAAGAAAAGCATGTGACAAAGAATAATGGCGGACTTTTATAACAGTCAGTATCATTACGTGTTCTGGACTTTAGCACAACAATAAAAATAAGACTACAATTGCTGTTTAAATGTTACTGAATGTTACAAAAATTATACGATGACATATGGGTTAAATAATCTTGCATTAGGCAGACCATCTATAATACACGTGTTAGGTGGAATGAAATATGCCTTACCAAGCACAGATCTGCCTGTAGAGCAGAAACTCTTTGTAACCATACACATTACATTTTTAGATATGCCATTAGATAGCTGAACAAAAGTTCTAGCAATAGAAAGTAGAGGATGTTATACTTCTCTCTTTGAAGCCAGTGATATCTTTAATAACTTATTTTATAGCATTGCTCATAGACACTTGGATGTCCTCACAAAGTTTTAAGGATGCAGGAATTTCTCTGCTATCTTTTAATGTACAAGGTCTTGGTCATCTGCAGGTATCTATTTTAGCAAGAAAGTGCTCAGACTCTAAGGAAAGCAAAGGAAGACGCAGAATAAAGACCTAGATTTCACAGAATCACAGAATCACTAAGGTTGGAAAAGACCTATAAGATCATCCAGTCCAACCATCCACCTATCACCAATGGTTCTCGCTAAACCATATCCCTCAACACAACATCCAAACGTTCCTTGAACACCTCCAGGGTTGGTGACTCCACCACCTCCCTGGGCAGCCAATTCCAGTGCCTGACCACTCTTTCAGAGAAGTAGTATTTCCTAATATCCAGCCTGAATCTTCCCTGGCACAGCTTGAA
>JACDJE010000121.1:3632641-3647712 GCA_016647715.1 Pavo muticus
TTTTTTTTTTTTTTTTTTTTCTTTTCACCAGATTAAAACTTTTGCTTGACCCTAGAAATATACCCATGGAGAGGTGATGAAAGAAGAAAAGTAAGAAGAACACAATGTTTGCTCATTTGCTTTAATTCCGCATCTGCATGCTGATTTCAAAACAATGTAAAAACATTTATCGACAATATCTGTTTGATCAGAGAAATAAATAACATAAAAGATATAGAGGAAAGATGTATTTATCAAGAGGCTGATGAGTTTCCACTGGGGACTCCTCCATTTCTAAAATTGAAAAGTAAGGAGAGAAACCGCAATTGATGGAGGTTGCATTAAATGATTTAATGTTCTTAGTCGTTTTGCAGATATGAATTTTACTAGCCCAAGGAGACACTGGAAGCTCAAATTATTTCTATAATACTTAAACATAGCACTTAGTTGCATATATATAATTTTATTCAAATGAAGATTTCAGATTGTCAGTACTTTAAGCCTCACTATTCTCCTTTATTATGGGACAGGTAAAGCAAATACTTCTGAACCCTTCCTTAAATTCCTTGTGTGTGTGAGCTGATCAAATAATTCTGCAGTATGTTTGCAGTTCTGACCCTCTTCATGCTTTTTCCCATCTGGAATTGCATTGCCCCAGATGATGGTTTATTTTTCAATGTTTATAATATATTATAATAATGCCAAGAAGCCCTGCTGGGGTAAGGTCCCCCTGAGAGCATGATTTGTATGCAATGCCATGTTCCCTGCTCAGCTGTGTATTTTCACAAGATGCCAGGATCACTCATTTGGAGACCTCTCTCAGTGTGTACCTTAATTGACATTTAATGGATGCTAATAAAAAATCAAAGACCAGGGAGATTTAGTTTGCAGTGACTTGTTTAGTTTACTCCCTTTGAAGTACCTTGAGATTTTGGCATGCTACCATGCTTCCTTTAAAACTCAACATGCACCTTGGCAGCAATAGTCCACTCTAAATCTCCCGTCTTTTAGTTTGATAGCATTTCCCCTTGTCCTATCACAGCAGACTCTGCTAAAGAGTCTATGTCCCCTTCTTTCTTATAGCACCCCTTTAGATACTGAAAGACAACTTTATAAAGGGCATAGAAGAGTTAAAAAACATTATTTATTCAAATACCTGAAATACATCAAGTCTCTTGAAATTTAAGTTTAAAAGTTTATGTATGCAGAGAAGTCAGATGGAGCCATGACTCATTCCAAATATTTCTTCTGAGGTTAGCGCAAGTGGTTTGCTTTTTCAGCCAGAATTCATTATGTCCCTTAAACTTGTTCTTATCCATAGATTCTTCTTGCTACATTTTGCTCCTCAAGAATGATAACTGTCGTGGTTTGCATTTGGATCAGTTGAATGAACACTCACTGTTGTTTCCATTAGTAATGGTTGCATTTTTCACTACTATTTTTGTCATTGTAGCTCGTTATTTGTTTTTCATTCAAAGCCTCTTGTGCTTTATTTTAAAACCATTTCACATATTTCTCCTAGCTTCTTTTTTCTATTGTCACTGTTAATTGTGATAAAAATGTTATTTTTTTTTTCTCCTTCATTTAAAATCTCAGCTTTTAAAATCTTCACATACATCTTCTGACAGAGACCGAATTAAATGCTGTCTTCATTTAGAAAATTATTCCATGCAGTATCTATGTTAAACTGGCATTTCGGGGCCGGGGGGGAAGCGAAGAAACCTACATTTATATCAAATGATCTTCTAAGCAAAATTTGCAGATACCATTACACTAATCTGTGTGGGAGATTTCAGAGAAAAACTGTTCTTATTTTTAGTAAAAAACATTTCTGCCCTCCCTTATGCTGACCTCTTTGGAGACCAGTGAAATTATTTTGATTGATACTATTTAGAAATAACTCACATTTCGATAAAATATTTATCATCTCTATTGTTCTTTACATATTACACATTTCACTGTATTAACTTGTTGAAATAAGAGTTACTAAGTGTTTTAAGGTCCTTTCACCCACATACATACACACTTTATAGACATACATGTTTTATACCAAAAGAATGAAATTTTATCCCAAGATAAGATGTCTGAAGTAAGACATCTCTAGGCAACTTGCCAGTGTGATCTGGTGTATTTTTATTCTTGGAGATGTTAACTACTGCCTGCTCTTACCAATAATTCCCCTCTGAAAAGTAAGCCATGTATGTAAGTGCTTAACCTAAATATAATTATAGATTTTTGTGCCCCCTCACTATAACTACTGGGGATTTATAAACAGGTTTCTACCCAGTCTAGCCCACCTGAACAGAAGTGATAAACAAGGAGCCTCACTATTCTAAACTGTCTCTACAATCACAGAACTCAAACGCTGTCAGCAAACCAGTCACATCATAAGTGATCTGAATTATGCTAGATGGCACCTCTCCAACAGCCAACATCTACAAATAGCTTGGGATGACTAACGTTCTAACACAGTCCATATACTTAGGGATGGAGGAGAGTTGAGGATCATGTGGTCATAGAATCATAGAATCATTTGAGTCGAAGGGACCCTTAAAGGCCATCTAGTCTAACTCCACTGCAATGAGAAGGGACACCTACAGACCCATCAGGTACTCAGTGCCCCATCCAGCCTGACCAGGAGTGTCTCCAGGGATGGGGCATCCACCACCTCTCTGGGCAATCTGTTCCAATGCTTCACCATCCTCACTGTAAAAAAATTATTTTCTTATATCTAATTAAAACTCATGCTGACTTCATATGACACATTCCTGGAGCATGGAATCAATTTGCAGAGCTGATCAAGGCAGTTTATTCTGATTTAGACCAAATCTTAAAGCAATATAATCACAGTCAGGTGATGCTGTGCTGGATAAACTTGACAATCTTTTGGTCTGGCTGCTATTAACATCAGTAACTTGTCATTAAACAAATTCTAAATGTAAAAATCACTGCTGAAACTATAACTTATTCTAACTGTTCTTCCATTTAGTAAGACTGCAAAGCAAGAGGAAAGATAAATGATCGTCAGCAGCTTATGTATCTGAGATACAAGGCCTTGTATAAAAATTATGGTGAATGTACATTTGATTGATTAGAGCATGCTGTTTGTATTGTATTTGGAAATGAAAATGTAGGAAGGAGGGAATTTCAATAGCAATGTGGAAATGGCTGTCATCAGGATTAATGTTAAATGATCATTCATGTCTGCATTATCTCACACTTAGTTTTCTTTAGTGGAATTTTAATAATGTAGACATTATTGTGCATTACAGTGATAAGATCCTGCTTATGTTTAGTTGAGCTGGTTAATTTACAGCACCTAATTTAAGAGGCACCTATTGTATAAGGAATCTGTCCTGTTGGATTGATAGCCCAGCTTTTAGGATTTTATTTCTGCAGGAATCTGATCTTCATCTTTTCTCCTCATCTGTGCCCTTGCTCTCCAGATTCCAATTAATCAAGTGTGAATGAAATTTCCTTCATTTGTAGGAATAAACTTCTTCGCAACACAATTTATGAGGTCACATGTAAAGCAAATGCATTATTTTGGCTAAAAAGTATCTCCACAGAACTTTATAATATATAACATATGCATGCAGGAAAAGATATAACCTCTATCAAATATAATCACGTCTTAGAAAAAAGATTTTTCTGCTACAAATATTTGAAGTATTTTCTCACAAGTTTTACCGTCTGTTGTAGTCTTTATGCACAGAACTTGTATATTCTTATAATATTTCACACACATATCACCAATGAAAATGAACCACTGGAGCTGATTGTTGCAGCTATTTAACCATTCTTATCTGTTCAGTGTGAGAATTTAATCCGCAAACAGCCTTACTACTTTCCAAACTTTAATGCATATTCAAACAATTTCAATCAGCTGTTATTTATTTTCATCATTTCATTTAATTTTTCTGAGGTGCTGACCACTATCTCCTTTGTCAAGCTCTGGTATCTTTTTGGAAGGTTTTGTTCTACGCTGGCCTTCATGTAGTTTTTAGCACTCCAGTATTTAGGGAAATTTCAAATAACCCATTAGAAAATATGACTGACAACTTAAAACCAACTTCTCAAGCTTCTGTTCCCGCAGCCAACTGTCATCTCTTCATCAGCCAAAGCGAAAGGTGTAAAAAGCATTTAGCAGTAAGGGGGTTCATATACTCAATGCTTTTTTCATACTCACTTTCTGCACATATTCAGACAATAAAGTTTTATTGGCACAAATGTTCGCTGCAAATGAAACTTAAAGTCTCATACAAGCATCTGCAGAAGGTGAGATTTAAATCAGCACAGGAAGGCATCTGGTGGGATGACTTTCTGTGTTCATCCATTCAAAGTACAGGAAGATAGGAAACATGGCATATTTTCTAATTTATAGTGATGAGCAACACATGTCGAATCTCAAATACTCACACTCGGTCCCCAGGGTAAAATACTGGTAGAAGACAATGGTGAAATAAATTCATACAGCATCCAATCTAATACTCATTAAAGTAAATGAAAAGACAGTCTGAAATTAGATGGGGTCCATAGTCCCAGTGTAGTCCCTACTCAAGCATATGAGAAATCTCATTGTCTTTAAGGAGACTAAGCATGTGTTCAAAGTTATGCACATCTTTAAATGCCAAGTTGCTTTGGAGCCAGAATAAATTCAGTTAAGGAGATTGTAACTTGCCCTCTGGGCTGAAGGGAAGCTAAATTTGCTTAATACATTTTAGATGTTTTACGAAACATACACTTCAGCTTAACAGCTTTTCAAATAAGTTTTCTACAAAGTTTGCACTGGCAGAATGTTAAACGGCTCATCCTTTGAAGTGGAAGAGTACTGGATGTCATCAGATAATTTCTCAAAGTTCTTTGTTGTTCCTGCTTGTTTCTTTGTTTGCTGTTTTTCAGCATTTTTTTGTTGTTGATTTTTGTTTGTTAGTTTTGAAAATGAGTATTCTCTATTACTCAAACACACTTTTGTGAAAAGATGAAAATTATAAACCTTTTTCTCCTTCTCCTTACAGACAAAAACACTTCTTGTACAAAAAGTCTATCTGAACAAATAGACCAGCCTTGTATTACACAACTCCAAGCACTTCTTCGAAGATAAAGACCTTTAAGGTCCTGTCCAAGCCAAACCATTCTAGAATTCTATGATTCTCTATATGTGAAAAACAGCAGATGCAAAACTAATGGGAAATGGATCTTTGTAGGTATGATTAGATAATGATTATAACATAAGGAATGGAGAGAGACAATGAACTATATTAATATTGCAATGTTAAGTTCTAGTCTTCTCTGATTCCACTGATTACTTTAATATTTATTACTTTAATATTTATTTACATGAAATGTACCAATTACCAGGCAACTCATCAAATAATACTTTTATTCTAGAAAATGTGGAATGTGCATTATTTGAATATTTCATTTCACTTTGTTACTGACTTTGTCATGGAATGAAAGAAATCAGTTTCAAATTATATTTTAAAACAGAATTTATTGATACTTCTTTACATTCAATATTTCCCCTTTTTTATGCCAAAAAAAAAAAAAATCTTAAAAAAATTTAAAATGAAGTTTTGAATCTCAGCTTTACTTTACTTTACTCTAACATGTTTTCCATGTAACTTTACTTCCTGGGTGTGCACATTCAAAGATTATAAAACAAATTTCATACCTGCATAGAGTGCTGGAATCAAAGGCTTTACACTGGTGTAAATATACAGTGATGAGCCTCTGGGCTCTGATCCTGCTTGTTTTCTTCTCTTGGGAAATAAGAAAGGAAGACACAGACAAGTAAAACATCAAGAAGAAGATCAAATGTGAGACAACATAAATGGCCTGAAATTGATTCTTTTTACTTTGGTGACATTTCATTAAATTCAGTGAAGTTTTGGAGGTTTTTTATAGAAAAAGAGAATAGAGAGTAAGGAAAGAAAGACTTTTCTTGCAGACCACAATACCTTGATTTGCTGAACTGTGATTTTATATAGGGAAGAGCAGTACTCTTCTTGCAGCTCTCCAAAATAACCTTGTCCCTCATTTCTATTCACATGTGACATTGCAGGTCATTTGTACCAAGAATTTCTGAGGAAGATCTTAGCTGTGCAGTAGTCCAGAAAAAAGACTTGTGAACCAAACTGTTAATCACAACTCTGGCAATTTCTAAATTAAGGCTCTCTTCTGTTTTCTTTCTAGTAACAGTAACAGGCTGTAGCTACTTGGATATTCAGAAATTTTCCAGGAAGTCTGTTCACCCAAAGAACCCAAATATATTGTGTTTTCTATCTACAGAGGTCCATTTAAGTTACTTCAGTCAGAACAAAATGTGGAGGTACACAGCCATAGAGAGATGGAGCTTCTTTATTAAGAAACATATAGCAGTTTCTATTTGGTCCCCGTTGCAAATATTCTTTGGTATAGGAGAAACATGAAAATTTGGGGTGGGAATCAGCTTGCAGATGCAGATAAATCTAAATGTAAATGTCTATATGTGAGAGAGCTGAATTGAGTCACTTGCTGAAAGCCATCCATCTGAAGTCAACTGAGACTCTGTAGTAGATGTGAGGCATTTCCAGAAGTTTGGAGGTTGTGACACGTGGTCTGTGAAGTACACACATCCACTGAACTGGCAGTTATAATCCACCTGGGATGTCCTAGGCTGTCTCAAATGAACTCAGATGCTTTCAGAAAATGAATAGAACCCTAAGCTCCCATGGTAGCCTTTGGAGCTCACACTGATAAAAAAACAGTTCAGCAGACATCCTCACCAAATAGCTCTTAAGGCTGTGTTAAGTTCACAGCTAGGGGAGATCTAATCAGAACAGTAATCACTTGCATGTACAGAGGTAAATTAATGTCTCCCAGTGTGGGTGTAGGTCATCCTTTTACTGGACAAACTAGTGTCTTGGCAGCCCAGAGAACTAAATCCACTGTAGCACATTTAGAATTGTTCTGTGATTGTAAAGCAGCTGATAACAAACATGAATAAATCACTCTGTCTTGAAAACAAACCAATAAAATACCCAGTAACCCAGGCTTTGTAATGTGTACTGCATTTAAAAGTTGTCTGATATCAATACTCATGTGCAGCTAGTGCTCCTGTTCTTTAAAATCTGTCAATTTAATTTTTCTCTTGAAAGTAAATTAAAAGAACTCCTTCATGGCACCTATTCAGTTGGAATTGGTCTGAAAACAAATTTTATGGCCAACCTAAATCCATGAAAATATGTAGTCCTTTTAGAAACATTGATGTATCTGCTGGTGCAAACAGCAGTGCCCTAAGGTATGCCTGTATTATTTTGCGATTGATGCATGCAGTGAAGTGGTTGAGCACAAAGCTGACAGATGCTCTGTGTGACTTGCATATTTGTAGGTCATTTGTGCATTCTGATGGCTGGAGGTGTAAACAACAAAACTCTGGAACAAAAATCCATCTGTATCAGGCCTGAAATTTGCCTTGTGATTGGACTGCAATAATGCAATGTTAGAAAAACATTTCATGCAACTCAATTTAATTCAGAAGAGGCTTGTGTCACGATTCCACCTGTTGTCTCTTGCTGATAAAGCAGTTTTCTGTCCTAGGCTTTCTAAGGTTGCAATTGTAAAGCAAATAGACTTATCTGTAACTATGAATCTCAAGGATAACTTCAGCCTTTATTCATCCAAGGACCTTGATTTTCTTTGTTAGAAGAATGGTATGTGGAAAGGACCAAATTCTTCTGTCTTTATAAATATGCAAATTTTAAGTTAGCATTGATTGTGGTGTCATCTAGAGACTTACACAAATGCTTAGCTCTTTGTGCTACTCTTCTGTCAGCGTAAAGAAGAACTCCTGAAGCTCTTCCTGTTTGAAATCACTCACAAAGACTAAGATGAAAGGAAGCACTGAGATAGATAGAGACATTCACATCAAACCACCTAGATTACAAGTATGTAGGTTGCTCTGAAAGTAATGCCTCCTATTTATTTCCATGGAAAGCACAAAAGATACAAAGAGTACAATAGCACTATTTGATGGAGCAAATTCTCAGCTACAACACATTGTTTTTCAACATAGTCACCACCATTAACTGTGCATTTATGCCAGGATGAACAAGTGCATGCATGACATGCTCATCAAAATCTGCAACAGCAGAGGTGAACACTGTTGCTGTCACCATTGCTGAAAAGCACCACCCACTGCCTCACCATGCTCACATCCACTGTTTGGTCTCCAGAAGTGTTCAACAAATGTTGATGAATGTCAGTGGGTGCCATTTTTTTCCCCATGGAGGATTTCAGTGATGCACTTTTGCTTCATATGCACCTCCATGTCAGGCACCGTTCTGTCAGACTGCCCCTCTGCTGCCATCTGTCACACAGCAACAACATGTAATGGAATATTTTAATGGCAGGTTCAGCATCTACTGCCATACCACCAACATCTGCCTTTGATTTCATGGGCCAACATTATAAAATAGGAGGCATTACTTTCAGAGCAGCCCTTGTAATGTTCTGATTAGTCATCTGGAGATAGAACTGAAAGTCCTCCTGAAAGAATTTAGAGATTACCTGAGAAAATGTGTTGCACTAATTGCAGGTAGAATTTCATTTTACTTCTTTGTATGTGTCAGCACAGCACAATGAAGCACTAGAGATCATGGATCGGTGAAAGGCAGTCATGCAGAATGTCAGACTACATACTGGAAATATATGATTTATAAGGATTTAGAAGTTACAGTAGTCAAGAAAATGAAGCTTTTTGTGCAATGACATGACTGTAATGTAAGTGTAAAGAAGGAAGTAGTTAGTTGAAGATAGAAGTTAATAGCAGCTTTGCATGTGGAGCCCAGTANCCAGCTTTGTTGCCCTTCTTTGAACACGCTCCAGGGCCTCAATGTCTTTCTTGCAGTGAGGGGCCCAGAACTGGACACAGTACTCAAGGTGCGGCCTCACCAGAGCTGAGTACAAAATTTTTTTAAAGTTTCACATTCAGTTTAATTAGAACAGTACTACCAATTCATTTGTACTTGGACATAATTTACTGACAGTACTAAGGATAAAGCAATGAACAAGTTTAAAAGGTAAGCTGGCCTAGTTGTGTGGGTGACGTTTGGCAACAGTCTTCCTGCTTCATTAAAAACCACCGTGGCTACTGCAGCCGTTGTTTCAGTAGACATGAACCATGCCGTACAGGAAAGTCCAGAACAGGACGCAGGTAAAGAGCCCTCCTATGAGCCCCCCCCCATGAAAAGTGGTCTTTGGGATTTAAAGTACTTATTCCATCGCCGCCCGGATTTAATAGACTCTGAAGTGCTAGTCCTAGTCTACAGGTACCCCAGGTCACCCTGGGCAAAAGTGACTTTTCTTATGCTTTGAAGCTAACATTTTTTAGAAAATGGCTGGTGGAGTTACAAGCACACGTACCTTTAGGTAAAATATATCTGTACATTGTGTTGGTCATAATGGGTTACTGTGAGTTTCTCCAATGGTATATGTCAGCAGGTTTTAAATAAAGACACCCCACCTCCACCTGTATCTGAATGGTGTAAGATTAAAGGAAATACTTTCTATGACCTAGGTATTGATACAACAAAACACCTAGGAACCTGATGTGTAGTAAATGCAAATAATCTACTATGAAAACTATGGTTTGCTCACATTAAGTTAAAGCATTATAAAGATGTGGTTTTATTTAACATAAAGCATGGTTTTGTTTTACTGTATAGACATCTTTACATCCATCGTTCTATATCCCTAAGGACCATAAAGCAAAACACAAGCAGAAAACACAAAATGAATAAAATACATCTTGGCTTCGTCTGTGTCAAAATTTCAGTAAAATGAGGAAATATAATCAGCTTAGGTGCTATTTTCCTTTTATTTATAAAGGTTAGAGTTTCAATCTGTAGTAATTATCATTGTAGTGACTGGAAGTGTGGAAGAACAGAGAAGGCTCTGTCCCACCTTGACAGACAGATTAACATCTAGTTCTAAATTAGACACACTTTAGAACAGTTCTAGAAATAATTCCCTAAGTCCATGTTTTTATAGCTTCACTCCATCAATATTTTTTAACAAATGCGAATTTTAACGAATTTTCATTTAATTTCATGCTTCTTAGTGGATAATTCTTTGCAGCTGGATGAAAGGAACTGAAAATTTCATGTATAATGAAGTGTAAGGCCAGCCAGTTTATCTTCTCTATTAATGGTGTATGGAACTGTGTCTTCCTTGGAGAGGAGCAAAATTCTTGAACCAGGTTCAATTGTGGAAAAACAGCAACCTACTAGGTGTAGAATGGGTAAATAGAGAGGCAATATTAGAAAGCACCCTAAACAATGCCGATATTTTTATCACTGCAATCCATCTGAGACTTTCACAATTTATTTTTTTAAATCAGAGAAACAAACAAACCAAAGTCCTTCCGTATTGGAATTGCTCTTTTTGTAAGTCTCTTAAGGACCGTACAAATCCTGTTACAAAGTTGATGGAATGGCCTGAGTTTGCTGCATTGTAATCTGCTCAGAGTTTTACATTATGTGGTTTATTGCTTCTCGCTGCGTTCCTGTGAATCAATGTCCAGCAAACAAAAATACATCGCATCTTAATAAATTCTCTCTGAAGAAAGTAAATAGCACATTGAGGCTTCTACTGCTACACAATACAAAGCATTTTGTGATAGGGTCACAGTTGCAGCCTCTCTGAGAAAGGTGGTTTTGTTGTTGTTGTTTTAAAGAATGAAAGTTACAAAAATCACTTTTGTGGTTTTAATTAACAAACCCACTCTTGTGGTCTGTAGGGATGGTGGCAGAAAAAGCTCTGTCGTATTTTTATTGTTGGTTGAATGGATAAATTCTGGATGCATTAATAATGGATATTGCAATCATACATATTGATTTTGATCTTGCATAGCTTAAACCAATGGAGTCTACTAAATCTGTGGGTTTCTTTGTTTATATGTTGATTGTTTTGTGTTTTTTATTAATTATTGCAAGTATAGTGATTGCCTCCTTTTGGTACCCAAATTAATGATGTTCTCTTCCTTTTAATATGTTAACTAGTTCATTACAGACAGTGTTATTTCATAAGTACAAAAAATTCAATCAGTTTTTCAGGGATTAATATAATGCCATGATCACAAAAGCCTGTTGTGCTGTAAGTGCAGTAAACACAAAGATACCCAAATGCTGTTTACAAGAAGCTTATGAAATATTATGGCATGGCCCTTATTTTACTGGTCATTACACATAAGAAAGAGAAGGGAAATGATCCTAGATAATTCAATAAGATAGAGTGATAGCCTACAGAATTCTATGAATGTCTTTATCGTTACAGTTCCTCAACTTCTCTTGGAACTGCTGGGTGAAAATGCCAAATGGGAAACAATACAGATCTTTCCTTTGTCCCATGTGCAGCAGAGACAGCATGCTCTGCAATACACCAAACAGAAAGATAAAATCAATTACGTCAAGACATGCAATTTGCCCAAAATGGGTTTAAAGGGTGAGCAGTATGGGTGAATTTAATTAAAATAATTTTCCAATTTTTAAGTCAAGTATTGCTGTGCTGTATTATTTTGGAAATAATATCTTTTTTTAGTCTTTTAACAGATGTAGTGTTGATCTGGGAATAATAAAACTTTGTTCTGAGTGTCAGCTCATGTGATAGACAACACAAAACTCCTAATGAATTATCTTCATAAATCATCAAGCAGAAAGGAGAATAAGTCTTTGATTCATTCACATATACATCAGGAAGTTTACTTAACAGAATCTTAGTATGGTCAGGCAAATACTGAAACTTCTAAACTTTGCCCAGCAGTTTATTAGATACATAATTTTATATATATATATATATATATTTCTAAGAAATGCGTTTCCTGTTCAGTGACCTAAAATGACCTATGGGATTTGCAGAAATGTATGGCAGCTTGCAGGGTTGCTTCCTTCTGAATTACTTTGTTTTGTTTTAATAAGAGCATCAGAATTCTCTGACTGAGCAGTGCAAACCTAATACTGACATTTATCAGTTTGTCTTTAATCAAAGGATGACTTAGTGCTTAGGGAAGGCCTAGTGAACCACCTCAGATCTCAGCTGGGATGCACATAGGGGATTTCAGGACATTTTTAGAGGATCTCAAATATGCCTTGAACTATGAAAATACAAATGTGTCTGATCCTCTGTCAACATCTGCTCATGGCTGTTGAATCTTTTTAAATCAGATCATCCTCTGATCTTTTATGGACAAGAAATGAATAATAATCCCTTGTGCTGTAAAACTCATTTCACATCTCTATCAGCTATGTTTTTGCCATAGATTCACCTGGGGTCCTATCCTTGCTTACCAGAGCAGTATATCAAATGGCTGAAATGTGACGCAGAACGAAGGCTTTCATAACCAGGAATTTGCTATGTTTTTTGTTCATTCACAGCCCAAGGAGTGAGAGCATAAAAACAGAGAAAAGGATGACAAATGAGTTGTTGAAGTCTGTACTTCTGTATCACAAAATTTCAGCAGATCTAAACAATGAATTGTAGGTGATTTTTTCAAAAGGGCAAGTTCTTTTTTTTCTTTTTCTTTTTCTTACATGTTTCTAGCAATGGTTTGTAAACAATAACATAAACAATATGACTGTGGAACAGTCTTTATTTTTTTCCTGGGTCTGTTTATACTCCCTACATATACGATGTGATGTTTGAAACAAGTTAAATCTCCCCTGTCTTGAAAAAACCTTTTTTTCTCAAGCTAAAAATAAGGTCATAAAATCTAGAACTAACTTGCCAGAGAAAGAAGCAAGGTTTTCTTCAAGAAAATATTAAATAATTGGTTGAGAAGACTCCAAAATCAAGTGAAAATTCATTGTTAGGATGTACATGATTGTCAAGGAGTTGGGATAGCAAAGTCTGTGCCCCGCCCAAAAGAATTCATGGCTTTTCTGAAAAGAAAAATTGTAATGGAAAAATGACAAATGCAAAATCAGCTGTTGGTCATTAGCCTTTTGAACCAGACCATTTCCAAGGAAGCAGTCATTTTTTAAGTGAGTAGGAGAATATTTGTTGTGAGTGATTTTCAGTGTATGTATTCCTTTCTCCTGAACTCTGCCAGGAAAAAATAAAAATAAAAAAAAATAATTAATGGTTGGAAAATAAGAGAGACCACAACAGCCTGTATTTCCTAAGTTTTATTTCTCTATTAACCACTAAGGACACAGAATAGCTTTGTGATGCTACCAGTTTATGTTGTTTTATATCTGTAGGCCCAAAATTTAAATATGCAGAAGATACTTCTTACATTTGGAAGTCAGTAGACACCTGTGATTCCTAAATTAAATGTGCCTGTGTGCCTGTAGAACTGAATGTCAATCTCTCTGTAAGAGCATTGGTCTTTGTAGGAAATTCTTTCCAGAGCTAACAAAGAACATGATCATTTCTGTCTCAACTATAGGACTTAATTTAATAGATATTCTCAAAATCGCTTGCCAGATAGAGCACTTCTAAAATCAAAGCTTACAAGAACACTGTCCTAAAGTATCTGAAAATTAGATTATTTAACTAGAAAATGCAATATAAAAGTCTGGCAAGAACCAATATCTATTTGCCAAGTTGCCAAGTGCTCTCAACACTAAGATATAGATTGCTTTTCCGGAGATGTTCTCTGTTGTCCTTCCTGAGGATTTCAGTTGTATTGGTTAAGGGGTGGGTAAGATAATGGCTATTATGATCTATCATAGAATCACATAGAATCATTAAGGTTGGAAAAAACCTCTAAGATCATCTAGTTCAACCATCAACCCACCCCTACCATGCTCACTAACTATGTCCACATGTCCATGTGCCACATTTCCACAGTTCTTGAATACCTCCAATTACCACTCTTCAAACTTTTTTTTTTTTCCTAATATCCAACCTGAATCTTCCCTGGCATTGAGGCCACTCCCTCTCATCCTATCACTGTTACCTGGGAGAAAGACTGATTCTCACCTCACTCCAACCTCCTTTCAGGGAGCTGTAGAGAGTAATAAGGTCTCCCCTGAGCCTCCTCCAGACTGAACAATCCCAGCTCCCTCAGCTGCTCCCCATAAAACTTCTGCTTCAGACCCTTCACAGCTCTGTTGTGTCTCTGGACATGCTCCAAGGCCTCAGTGTCTTTCTAACAGTGAGGAGCCACAGACTGAACACAGTACTCAAGGTGTGGCCTCACCAGTGCTGAATACAGAGGGACCATCACCTCCCTGATCCTTTCGGCTGCACTGTTGCTGACACAAGCCAGGATGCCATTGGCCTTCTTGGCCACTTGAGCACACTGCTGGCTCACGTTCAACAGACTGTCAGCTAACATCCCCCGATCCTTCTCCTCTGTGCAGCTTTCCTGCCACTCTGCCCCAGGTCTGTAGTGGTACATGGGGTTGATGTGGCCAAAGTGCAGAACACAGTCCTTGGCCTTGTTGAATCTCATACAATTGGACCCAGACTATCAATTCAGCCCAATCTAGATTGCTCTGTAGAGCCTTCGTACACTCAAGAGCAACACTTTCTCCCATCTTGGTGTAATCTGCACACTTTCTGAGGGTGCACTCAATCTTCTATATATTGATCCATTCAATCTATGATCCTCTGTTTCTCAAATCTAATTGTTAACATTCGTCTAGAATAATTACATTCATCTTCACTTCACAAATGTTTCCCAGTGTTAATGATATAATCCTTGCAGAGTGCTAAAAAGTGTATTTTCTTATCTTTATTTTACAAAAGGGGAAAAGAAAGAGTCAGAATGTAGTTTTGCAGTGAGACAAGTATTCTCAGCTTTCACTGATTTCAAGGGGAATGGCTGCAGTTTTGAGCTTGAAGGGTCAAAGTTAAAAAAGATCCCTGGGCTGGATTTTTTTTCAAGAATTTATAGCCTTCCATTTATGAAGCACTTTTGAATGCCTGTCCCCAGTTGTTGGTAATAAAGCACTTTTAAAACATCTCATTTAAGGGATTTACCTGTAGGAATGTGGCCAGCTTTTAATAAAGAGAAAAGTGAAGATAGGTTCCTCTCAGTTCCTTCCTGTACTCTTATTTGGAATAGCATCCTTTTAAGCTTTTTTTTTTTTTTTTTTTTTTTTTTT
>JACDJE010000121.1:3648240-3682909 GCA_016647715.1 Pavo muticus
TTTTTTTTTTTTTTTTTTTTCTTTTCACCAGATTAAAACTTTTGCTTGACCCTAGAAATATACCCATGGAGAGGTGATGAAAGAAGAAAAGTAAGAAGAACACAATGTTTGCTCATTTGCTTTAATTCCGCATCTGCATGCTGATTTCAAAACAATGTAAAAACATTTATCGACAATATCTGTTTGATCAGAGAAATAAATAACATAAAAGATATAGAGGAAAGATGTATTTATCAAGAGGCTGATGAGTTTCCACTGGGGACTCCTCCATTTCTAAAATTGAAAAGTAAGGAGAGAAACCGCAATTGATGGAGGTTGCATTAAATGATTTAATGTTCTTAGTCGTTTTGCAGATATGAATTTTACTAGCCCAAGGAGACACTGGAAGCTCAAATTATTTCTATAATACTTAAACATAGCACTTAGTTGCATATATATAATTTTATTCAAATGAAGATTTCAGATTGTCAGTACTTTAAGCCTCACTATTCTCCTTTATTATGGGACAGGTAAAGCAAATACTTCTGAACCCTTCCTTAAATTCCTTGTGTGTGTGAGCTGATCAAATAATTCTGCAGTATGTTTGCAGTTCTGACCCTCTTCATGCTTTTTCCCATCTGGAATTG
This sequence comes from Pavo muticus, assembly GCA_016647715.1. Lineage (NCBI taxonomy): Eukaryota > Metazoa > Chordata > Aves > Galliformes > Phasianidae > Pavo > Pavo muticus. The sequence goes on from JACDJE010000121.1 coordinate 3,648,867, forward strand.
CATTGCCCCAGATGATGGTTTATTTTTCAATGTTTATAATATATTATAATAATGCCAAGAAGCCCTGCTGGGGTAAGGTCCCCCTGAGAGCATGATTTGTATGCAATGCCATGTTCCCTGCTCAGCTGTGTATTTTCACAAGATGCCAGGATCACTCATTTGGAGACCTCTCTCAGTGTGTACCTTAATTGACATTTAATGGATGCTAATAAAAAATCAAAGACCAGGGAGATTTAGTTTGCAGTGACTTGTTTAGTTTACTCCCTTTGAAGTACCTTGAGATTTTGGCATGCTACCATGCTTCCTTTAAAACTCAACATGCACCTTGGCAGCAATAGTCCACTCTAAATCTCCCGTCTTTTAGTTTGATAGCATTTCCCCTTGTCCTATCACAGCAGACTCTGCTAAAGAGTCTATGTCCCCTTCTTTCTTATAGCTCCCCTTTAGATACTGAAAGACAACTTTATAAAGGGCATAGAAGAGTTAAAAAACATTATTTATTCAAATACCTGAAATACATCAAGTCTCTTGAAATTTAAGTTTAAAAGTTTATGTATGCAGAGAAGTCAGATGGAGCCATGACTCATTCCAAATATTTCTTCTGAGGTTAGCGCAAGTGGTTTGCTTTTTCAGCCAGAATTCATTATGTCCCTTAAACTTGTTCTTATCCATAGATTCTTCTTGCTACATTTTGCTCCTCAAGAATGATAACTGTCGTGGTTTGCATTTGGATCAGTTGAATGAACACTCACTGTTGTTTCCATTAGTAATGGTTGCATTTTTCACTACTATTTTTGTCATTGTAGCTCGTTATTTGTTTTTCATTCAAAGCCTCTTGTGCTTTATTTTAAAACCATTTCACATATTTCTCCTAGCTTCTTTTTTCTATTGTCACTGTTAATTGTGATAAAAATGTTATTTTTTTTTTCTCCTTCATTTAAAATCTCAGCTTTTAAAATCTTCACATACATCTTCTGACAGAGACCGAATTAAATGCTGTCTTCATTTAGAAAATTATTCCATGCAGTATCTATGTTAAACTGGCATTTCGGGGCCGGGGGGGAAGCGAAGAAACCTACATTTATATCAAATGATCTTCTAAGCAAAATTTGCAGATACCATTACACTAATCTGTGTGGGAGATTTCAGAGAAAAACTGTTCTTATTTTTAGTAAAAAACATTTCTGCCCTCCCTTATGCTGACCTCTTTGGAGACCAGTGAAATTATTTTGATTGATACTATTTAGAAATAACTCACATTTCGATAAAATATTTATCATCTCTATTGTTCTTTACATATTACACATTTCACTGTATTAACTTGTTGAAATAAGAGTTACTAAGTGTTTTAAGGTCCTTTCACCCACATACATACACACTTTATAGACATACATGTTTTATACCAAAAGAATGAAATTTTATCCCAAGATAAGATGTCTGAAGTAAGACATCTCTAGGCAACTTGCCAGTGTGATCTGGTGTATTTTTATTCTTGGAGATGTTAACTACTGCCTGCTCTTACCAATAATTCCCCTCTGAAAAGTAAGCCATGTATGTAAGTGCTTAACCTAAATATAATTATAGATTTTTGTGCCCCCTCACTATAACTACTGGGGATTTATAAACAGGTTTCTACCCAGTCTAGCCCACCTGAACAGAAGTGATAAACAAGGAGCCTCACTATTCTAAACTGTCTCTACAATCACAGAACTCAAACGCTGTCAGCAAACCAGTCACATCATAAGTGATCTGAATTATGCTAGATGGCACCTCTCCAACAGCCAACATCTACAAATAGCTTGGGATGACTAACGTTCTAACACAGTCCATATACTTAGGGATGGAGGAGAGTTGAGGATCATGTGGTCATAGAATCATAGAATCATTTGAGTCGAAGGGACCCTTAAAGGCCATCTAGTCTAACTCCACTGCAATGAGAAGGGACACCTACAGTCCCATCAGGTACTCAGTGCCCCATCCAGCCTGACCAGGAGTGTCTCCAGGGATGGGGCATCCACCACCTCTCTGGGCAATCTGTTCCAATGCTTCACCATCCTCACTGTAAAAAAATTATTTTCTTATATCTAATTAAAACTCATGCTGACTTCATATGACTCATTCCTGGAGCATGGAATCAATTTGCAGAGCTGATCAAGGCAGTTTATTCTGATTTAGACCAAATCTTAAAGCAATATAATCACAGTCAGGTGATGCTGTGCTGGATAAACTTGACAATCTTTTGGTCTGGCTGCTATTAACATCAGTAACTTGTCATTAAACAAATTCTAAATGTAAAAATCACTGCTGAAACTATAACTTATTCTAACTGTTCTTCCATTTAGTAAGACTGCAAAGCAAGAGGAAAGATAAATGATCGTCAGCAGCTTATGTATCTGAGATACAAGGCCTTGTATAAAAATTATGGTGAATGTACATTTGATTGATTAGAGCATGCTGTTTGTATTGTATTTGGAAATGAAAATGTAGGAAGGAGGGAATTTCAATAGCAATGTGGAAATGGCTGTCATCAGGATTAATGTTAAATGATCATTCATGTCTGCATTATCTCACACTTAGTTTTCTTTAGTGGAATTTTAATAATGTAGACGTTATTGTGCATTACAGTGATAAGATCCTGCTTATGTTTAGTTGAGCTGGTTAATTTACAGCACCTAATTTAAGAGGCACCTATTGTATAAGGAATCTGTCCTGTTGGATTGATAGCCCAGCTTTTAGGATTTTATTTCTGCAGGAATCTGATCTTCATCTTTTCTCCTCATCTGTGCCCTTGCTCTCCAGATTCCAATTAATCAAGTGTGAATGAAATTTCCTTCATTTGTAGGCATAAACTTCTTCGCAACACAATTTATGAGGTCACATGTAAAGCAAATGCATTATTTTGGCTAAAAAGTATCTCCACAGAACTTTATAATATATAACATATGCATGCAGGAAAAGATATAACCTCTATCACATATAATCACGTCTTAGAAAAAAGATTTTTCTGCTACAAATATTTGAAGTATTTTCTCACAAGTTTTACCGTCTGTTGTAGTCTTTATGCACAGAACTTGTATATTCTTATAATATTTCACACACATATCACCAATGAAAATGAACCACTGGAGCTGATTGTTGCAGCTATTTAACCATTCTTATCTGTTCAGTGTGAGAATTTAATCCGCAAACAGCCTTACTACTTTCCAAACTTTAATGCATATTCAAACAATTTCAATCAGCTGTTATTTATTTTCATCATTTCATTTAATTTTTCTGAGGTGCTGACCACTATCTCCTTTGTCAAGCTCTGGTATCTTTTTGGAAGGTTTTGTTCTACGCTGGCCTTCATGTAGTTTTTAGCACTCCAGTATTTAGGGAAATTTCAAATAACCCATTAGAAAATATGACTGACAACTTAAAACCAACTTCTCAAGCTTCTGTTCCCGCAGCCAACTGTCATCTCTTCATCAGCCAAAGCGAAAGGTGTAAAAAGCATTTAGCAGTAAGGGGGTTCATATACTCAATGCTTTTTTCATACTCACTTTCTGCACATATTCAGACAATAAAGTTTTATTGGCACAAATGTTCGCTGCAAATGAAACTTAAAGTCTCATACAAGCATCTGCAGAAGGTGAGATTTAAATCAGCACAGGAAGGCATCTGGTGGGATGACTTTCTGTGTTCATCCATTCAAAGTACAGGAAGATAGGAAACATGGCATATTTTCTAATTTATAGTGATGAGCAACACATGTCGAATCTCAAATACTCACACTCGGTCCCCAGGGTAAAATACTGGTAGAAGACAATGGTGAAATAAATTCATACAGCATCCAATCTAATACTCATTAAAGTAAATGAAAAGACAGTCTGAAATTAGATGGGGTCCATAGTCCCAGTGTAGTCCCTACTCAAGCATATGAGAAATCTCATTGTCTTTAAGGAGACTAAGCATGTGTTCAAAGTTATGCACATCTTTAAATGCCAAGTTGCTTTGGAGCCAGAATAAATTCAGTTAAGGAGATTGTAACTTGCCCTCTGGGCTGAAGGGAAGCTAAATTTGCTTAATACATTTTAGATGTTTTACGAAACATACACTTCAGCTTAACAGCTTTTCAAATAAGTTTTCTACAAAGTTTGCACTGGCAGAATGTTAAACGGCTCATCCTTTGAAGTGGAAGAGTACTGGATGTCATCAGATAATTTCTCAAAGTTCTTTGTTGTTCCTGCTTGTTTCTTTGTTTGCTGTTTTTCAGCATTTTTTGTTGTTGATTTTTGTTTGTTAGTTTTGAAAATGAGTATTCTCTATTACTCAAACACACTTTTGTGAAAAGATGAAAATTATAAACCTTTTTCTCCTTCTCCTTACAGACAAAAACACTTCTTGTACAAAAAGTCTATCTGAACAAATAGACCAGCCTTGTATTACACAACTCCAAGCACTTCTTCGAAGATAAAGACCTTTAAGGTCCTGTCCAAGCCAAACCATTCTAGAATTCTATGATTCTCTATATGTGAAAAACAGCAGATGCAAAACTAATGGGAAATGGATCTTTGTAGGTATGATTAGATAATGATTATAACATAAGGAATGGAGAGAGACAATGAACTATATTAATATTGCAATGTTAAGTTCTAGTCTTCTCTGATTCCACTGATTACTTTAATATTTATTACTTTAATATTTATTTACATGAAATGTACCAATTACCAGGCAACTCATCAAATAATACTTTTATTCTAGAAAATGTGGAATGTGCATTATTTGAATATTTCATTTCACTTTGTTACTGACTTTGTCATGGAATGAAAGAAATCAGTTTCAAATTATATTTTAAAACAGAATTTATTGATACTTCTTTACATTCAATATTTCCCCTTTTTTATGCCAAAAAAAAAAAAAATCTTAAAAAAATTTAAAATGAAGTTTTGAATCTCAGCTTTACTTTACTTTACTCTAACATGTTTTCCATGTAACTTTACTTCCTGGGTGTGCACATTCAAAGATTATAAAACAAATTTCATACCTGCATAGAGTGCTGGAATCAAAGGCTTTACACTGGTGTAAATATACAGTGATGAGCCTCTGGGCTCTGATCCTGCTTGTTTTCTTCTCTTGGGAAATAAGAAAGGAAGACACAGACAAGTAAAACATCAAGAAGAAGATCAAATGTGAGACAACATAAATGGCCTGAAATTGATTCTTTTTACTTTGGTGACATTTCATTAAATTCAGTGAAGTTTTGGAGGTTTTTTATAGAAAAAGAGAATAGAGAGTAAGGAAAGAAAGACTTTTCTTGCAGACCACAATACCTTGATTTGCTGAACTGTGATTTTATATAGGGAAGAGCAGTACTCTTCTTGCAGCTCTCCAAAATAACCTTGTCCCTCATTTCTATTCACATGTGACATTGCAGGTCATTTGTACCAAGAATTTCTGAGGAAGATCTTAGCTGTGCAGTAGTCCAGAAAAAAGACTTGTGAACCAAACTGTTAATCACAACTCTGGCAATTTCTAAATTAAGGCTCTCTTCTGTTTTCTTTCTAGTAACAGTAACAGGCTGTAGCTACTTGGATATTCAGAAATTTTCCAGGAAGTCTGTTCACCCAAAGAACCCAAATATATTGTGTTTTCTATCTACAGAGGTCCATTTAAGTTACTTCAGTCAGAACAAAATGTGGAGGTACACAGCCATAGAGAGATGGAGCTTCTTTATTAAGAAACATATAGCAGTTTCTATTTGGTCCCCGTTGCAAATATTCTTTGGTATAGGAGAAACATGAAAATTTGGGGTGGGAATCAGCTTGCAGATGCAGATAAATCTAAATGTAAATGTCTATATGTGAGAGAGCTGAATTGAGTCACTTGCTGAAAGCCATCCATCTGAAGTCAACTGAGACTCTGTAGTAGATGTGAGGCATTTCCAGAAGTTTGGAGGTTGTGACACGTGGTCTGTGAAGTACACACATCCACTGAACTGGCAGTTATAATCCACCTGGGATGTCCTAGGCTGTCTCAAATGAACTCAGATGCTTTCAGAAAATGAATAGAACCCTAAGCTCCCATGGTAGCCTTTGGAGCTCACACTGATAAAAAAACAGTTCAGCAGACATCCTCACCAAATAGCTCTTAAGGCTGTGTTAAGTTCACAGCTAGGGGAGATCTAATCAGAACAGTAATCACTTGCATGTACAGAGGTAAATTAATGTCTCCCAGTGTGGGTGTAGGTCATCCTTTTACTGGACAAACTAGTGTCTTGGCAGCCCAGAGAACTAAATCCACTGTAGCACATTTAGAATTGTTCTGTGATTGTAAAGCAGCTGATAACAAACATGAATAAATCACTCTGTCTTGAAAACAAACCAATAAAATACCCAGTAACCCAGGCTTTGTAATGTGTACTGCATTTAAAAGTTGTCTGATATCAATACTCATGTGCAGCTAGTGCTCCTGTTCTTTAAAATCTGTCAATTTAATTTTTCTCTTGAAAGTAAATTAAAAGAACTCCTTCATGGCACCTATTCAGTTGGAATTGGTCTGAAAACAAATTTTATGGCCAACCTAAATCCATGAAAATATGTAGTCCTTTTAGAAACATTGATGTATCTGCTGGTGCAAACAGCAGTGCCCTAAGGTATGCCTGTATTATTTTGCGATTGATGCATGCAGTGAAGTGGTTGAGCACAAAGCTGACAGATGCTCTGTGTGACTTGCATATTTGTAGGTCATTTGTGCATTCTGATGGCTGGAGGTGTAAACAACAAAACTCTGGAACAAAAATCCATCTGTATCAGGCCTGAAATTTGCCTTGTGATTGGACTGCAATAATGCAATGTTAGAAAAACATTTCATGCAACTCAATTTAATTCAGAAGAGGCTTGTGTCACGATTCCACCTGTTGTCTCTTGCTGATAAAGCAGTTTTCTGTCCTAGGCTTTCTAAGGTTGCAATTGTAAAGCAAATAGACTTATCTGTAACTATGAATCTCAAGGATAACTTCAGCCTTTATTCATCCAAGGACCTTGATTTTCTTTGTTAGAAGAATGGTATGTGGAAAGGACCAAATTCTTCTGTCTTTATAAATATGCAAATTTTAAGTTAGCATTGATTGTGGTGTCATCTAGAGACTTACACAAATGCTTAGCTCTTTGTGCTACTCTTCTGTCAGCGTAAAGAAGAACTCCTGAAGCTCTTCCTGTTTGAAATCACTCACAAAGACTAAGATGAAAGGAAGCACTGAGATAGATAGAGACATTCACATCAAACCACCTAGATTACAAGTATGTAGGTTGCTCTGAAAGTAATGCCTCCTATTTATTTCCATGGAAAGCACAAAAGATACAAAGAGTACAATAGCACTATTTGATGGAGCAAATTCTCAGCTACAACACATTGTTTTTCAACATAGTCACCACCATTAACTGTGCATTTATGCCAGGATGAACAAGTGCATGCATGACATGCTCATCAAAATCTGCAACAGCAGAGGTGAACACTGTTGCTGTCACCATTGCTGAAAAGCACCACCCACTGCCTCACCATGCTCACATCCACTGTTTGGTCTCCAGAAGTGTTCAACAAATGTTGATGAATGTCAGTGGGTGCCATTTTTTTCCCCATGGAGGATTTCAGTGATGCACTTTTGCTTCATATGCACCTCCATGTCAGGCACCGTTCTGTCAGACTGCCCCTCTGCTGCCATCTGTCACACAGCAACAACATGTAATGGAATATTTTAATGGCAGGTTCAGCATCTACTGCCATACCACCAACATCTGCCTTTGATTTCATGGGCCAACATTATAAAATAGGAGGCATTACTTTCAGAGCAGCCCTTGTAATGTTCTGATTAGTCATCTGGAGATAGAACTGAAAGTCCTCCTGAAAGAATTTAGAGATTACCTGAGAAAATGTGTTGCACTAATTGCAGGTAGAATTTCATTTTACTTCTTTGTATGTGTCAGCACAGCACAATGAAGCACTAGAGATCATGGATCGGTGAAAGGCAGTCATGCAGAATGTCAGACTACATACTGGAAATATATGATTTATAAGGATTTAGAAGTTACAGTAGTCAAGAAAATGAAGCTTTTTGTGCAATGACATGACTGTAATGTAAGTGTAAAGAAGGAAGTAGTTAGTTGAAGATAGAAGTTAATAGCAGCTTTGCATGTGGAGCCCAGTAATGGAATACTGCGTGCGCTCAGTGATTTCAGTAGGATATTAAGAAACAGAAAAATGCATAGACAAGCGCCACAAATAAAGACATTCAAAGACTAGATAAATGCCACAGAATGATAAATGTATTAAGTTTAATCTGTTTCCTTTTTTGCAAGGAGACTGAGACATGACTTCATTGAAGCACATATATACTCTCGCTGAAGGAAATGCCATGTATTAAAGGACCTTTAATCAGGGATAATGGCTGAAATTTAGAAATAGAAGAAAATGAGTAACAATTCTTTAACATAGAAAATAATGGCCACATACAACAAAAATAGTGATAACTTCTGATATCCTCAGAACTGAACAAGTTTTTGCATTTAAAGTGGCTGCTGTCAGTCAAAGAATAATTCAGTGACATTAAGTGGTCTGTGGAATATAGGAATCTGATTGGATGATCTAATAACTCAAAACTTTTAAAGCTACAGAAAATGTTTAGTTAGGCTCTTCTGGATATTACAAAGTGGAAAAACCATGAAGTCTGAAAAATGTGGCATATTTTACTGAGAAATATGAAAGGTTGAACAGCAGAGAATACTGGTAGTAAAACCTTGTAGTAAAGTCTTGAGGCAGGCTGAAACAAGAATGTAGGGAAGCTGGGGAGGGACTCTGGAGAGTGTAATGACAGAACAAGGAGGAATGGCTTCAAACCAAAAAAGAGAAAATTTAGATTAGACATTAGGAAGACATTTGTTACTCAGAGGATAGGGAGGTACTGACACAGACTCCCAAGAAACTGTGGATGCCCCATTCCTGCAGGTGCTCAAGGACATGTTGGGTGATGCTTTGGGCAACCTGGTCTGCTAGGAGGAGTCCCAGCCCAGGGTATGGCAATGGAGCCTTTGATCTTTAAGATCCCAAAGTCTAAATAAAGATATATTAGAAAGTATCGTTGAGTATACATGAACATCTTATGGCTAGGATGACTGACCTTACCTATTTCTTCTCTTGCTTTCCACGTATCAATTCTATCAGCTTTAATTTTTCTTTCAAGAGCTAAGATATGCTCAAAAAAACAGAATAGACAGTCCTGTGAGACTGTGATGATATTTATATAGCTTTGCATCATGCATCTGTAATAAAACCAGAAAGTTTTTATGTACAAGTTTTCAGTCTTTTGGTGCATGCCATGGTTTAACCTGGAAGGTGACTTAGCACCATGCAGTCATTTATTCACACTCTCCTGTCCCCAGTGAGATGGGGGAGAGAATCAGAGAAAAGAATTGTTGAGATAAAGACAATTTAATAGTTCTCTAACTCAAAATCAGCCAAAAGCAGGATGGTATATATCAGAAAAAAAAAAATACTTTCTAAGGGCACTAAGATAAAAAATAAAGTACATGAAAAATATTTTGAATATTAAGCATGAAATATTAAATAGGGAATGACAAAATATACTAGGAAACTGAAATCTCGAATCCCATTAGATCACTTGTTTACAGTGCTTCCAACTCAACTTATGGACAAAATCGGTATGGATAAGGTCAATTAGGCTCCAGTGTTTTTATAAACGCATATCTGTAAACACTGAAATCTTCTCAGACTCATTTATAACATTAATCATAGTTAGGGATAGGCAAGCATGAAATTTTACAGCCTACTCATTCTGTCCGAGTGTATCCAGATTTGCATCCAGATAAATTTTTGGTTAATTTATCTTGAATTCTATAGCTTGTAATTACTTGTTTATGAGTTCTAAAAGATAACATAGTGAGGAGATATTAATGCAGTCCAAGACAAAGACCATTTAGGCAAATATTTGGCAAGAGCTCCATAATATTTTATGCTTTCAATAAGCATTTGAAGGCATTTTCTGTATCAGTAGGAGTCTTGTTTGAGAAATCATCCACTACAGTTATGCCTTTTTGCTTTCACTTGTACACCCTAAATGAGAATGTTCTGTTTATAAGATTTTATCCAGTGATTCTTGTATTATTTCCTTTAAAACCTATTAGTCAGCTAATTAATATAACTTAAAAATTCTTCCAATCTGAAGGAACTGGTTGTGATTTTTTTGTAAAAAAAATGGTTAATTAACCTTCTTAAAATGTGCAATAAATTTTTAAAGTAAACATGTCTATCTTTGGTCCACTTAACTATTTGTCATTTTTTTGTTTGTTTGTTCAGTGGTTTCTATTGTTAATGCAGATATTTACCTTTCATCCTGTTGGTGTATATCCATAAAACAGACTGAGGACATTCAGTGCAACCCTGTAAGGTATTTATGTGTAGATGATAACCCTGAATATGATAGGTATGGGTTGGTTCTTACCTTTAGGCCAACATTTTTTGCATAGAGGCTTCTACAGTACTGCTGTTCACTATGGTAACTGGCATAATAATGGACTCTTATAAAGAAAATTTTGCTTTAAAATCTCTGACTTCATAAACTTTCCTGCAAAGTTGATGTAATTTCTCATGAATAATAAAGAGAAAAATAGAAAAGAGCTCAACTACTGGGATTTAGCCATTCCTTTCTTTTACATTTGAGGGTAAAGTTGTATGAAGTAGATATTGCCTTAACTACAGCACTATATTTCAGTGCTCTCAATTTTTCCATTCAGTCCAGGCTCCCAGGTTATATTCTTTTTTTTTTTTTTTCCTCACCTTCAACTCTCAGAACCACCACAGAGCTAAAAATCTATTAATTTCATCCCTCTGGTCAACAAACTATCTGTGTTATTACATTTTGGGTACAAACAGCTGAGGTTTTACTTTCTCAATGTAACTAGTACTATTTGGAAAACAAGTTCTTAGTTATTAGGTAAGCCGTTCAAAGTTAGAGGAACCTGAAGTTTTATCTGCATTAGACATTCTAGTTTCAATGAGATATTTTGGTTGCATGTGTGATGGGAGAAGGACATTTCCTTCTGTCCTTTCTGAAGATAAAGCGATAGTTTTGGCATTTATTCAAGGGTAGGTGAAGGAACATGAATAAACATACTTTTTAACTTGTGAATGTTACATATGGGTGTATCTTAAAATGCATTCTTCATTTCCAATTTTCTCTTCTTATTGGGCAAATCTATACTGCAGTCTAAGATGTCCTAGTTCTAGCTTCACCTCATGCTTCCACTAGCAGAATGGAGAGCAGTTATCATGAGTGACTGCATGTATTTCAGGGCGACAAAGAGATATTGTAATTCTCTTCTGTAGATCTTTTGGTGTCAATTTCTTCCTTCTGATTATTTTGACTCAAGCAATGGTTAATAATTAATACAATACCTGTTTACAACAGAAATGTACTTTCTGCAGTTCCTAACTGCAAGATAAGTTTAATTCTAGGATTAAAAATAATGTTGGTGATTATGTAAATATAGAATTAATTTGCATTTTAAATGTTTTCCTTTTCCTGCAAAAACAGAAAGGAATAAAACAGAACAAATAAATATGAACAGTACCTTATAATTACATTAACAGATATTTACAAACTACAGCATTATGCCACATCTCACTGAAAGAATATTGTTCTTTTCATAATTCAAATAAAATTAAAGAAGCCATTTGCTTTAAGCTTTGTAAAATAAGGAATGCTTATGTGAATTTTGGTTCTGGTCTTTTGTTGCACATTTTATTGCACGTATTTACTGCAATATTATGGAATCACTTTTCTTTAGTGTAGCCAAGACTATTAAGGAATTGGGACTTTGTTAATTTTCTGTTTATAATAATTAGAAATTATCTATGTTACCTGAAGGACGAAATGGGGACAAGGAAAATTTAAAGAAAAATGTATTTTAATCTCATTTTATACTGTACGTCAGTTCCTTTGCTCACAGGGTGAAAAGAGTGAAAGCAGAAAGCTATAGATAGGAGAAACAGGAAAACATTTACTGCACAGTTTGAAAATCAGTATCAGTCAGAGTCAGTGTCCTAAAAAAAAGTAGCAAATATGTTTTTGGAAACAAACTTGTTTCTTGGAGCTAGGGACAAGATTTTGGTGTTATATGTGTTTCTTCAGCTTCTCTGCTTTATGATTTTGTCAATAGAGTAATCAGTTGCATGGAGCTGTAGTCCAGGAGGTCTAAGGAAAGGAATGATTTTTAGGTCTTGTGTACAAAATTGTCTTGTCAATAAGTGATTGAAATGTATGCTTAGATTAACACAGTTAATACTAAACTAGTTTAAATTACACTGAAAGAGACGACTGTGCCAGAAAGACAGAGGAAGCTAACTCTGTACATGATAGCAGCTTAATTTAACATGCAAAATCAAAATCAATCCCAAGATACTTGTGAAAATCTATTTACTATTAGAAACCTTTTTTTAATTATTTCATAAATTTCAAAATTATGTTTATTAGGGGATGAATCTGTTGGTTATTAATGCCTGAAGTCAAGTGCGGGACAACCAGGGAAGGTTCAGTTTGGATATAAGGAAAAATGTATTCTCCAAAAGAATGGCAGTGCATTGGCACAGGCTGCTCATGGAAATAGTGGAGTCACTGTCCCTGGAGGTGTTCCAGAACCATAGAGATGTGACACTGAGGGACACGGTCAGTGGGCATGGTGGGAGTGGGCTGGCATTGAGCTTGGTGATCTCAGTTGTTTTTTCCAACCTTCACGATTCTATTATTCTATTTCCCAACACAGTATTTCAGTCAGTGAAATTTGAAAATAGAAACAAATTCTAAAAAGACTAAATGTTCTTTTACAGGAAATTTTATAAAATGTATTTATTTGTAGTTTTTTGCAATAAATTTTCATGGTGTCGTGTAATATAATAACACCAACAATTTTGTAAATTTAGTCAAAAAATTACCCAGAGTTTCAAACTGTAAAAATAGAGGCATCTTCATTACTTTACTTCACTTTTGTTTTTTACAGACAGAAGGTTATTTTAGCGGTAGGATTTTTTTGTTGTTTTTTGTTGTTGTTGTTGTTTTTCTTGATTAAGGCATTTTTATGTTATTGTGGTGAAATAAAGGCTGAGGCATTATCATCCTTTGAAATATTTTACACAAACCAAAATAATGTCAGGGTTGTGTTTTTCTGACATTTCACATTCACACTGAGAAGCTGTTCTTCAGAGATCCTCTTAAAGTTATATGTTGTTATTATTAATAGCATTAGAATTATTTATTATTATTGGCTTTTCTTATTTCTGTGTACCTGCACAAAAGATTAGCATTCCCAAGGAACTAAAAATCTTTACAGCAAGATGCAAATAACCATCACAACTTACAAGAAAGTGATGCTAGAAAAAATATGTAGATCCTTTCAGATTAATGTTCGATAGATCAAAATCACCAAGAGAAATACTGAATGCAAGTGCAAAACTGGCTGCATACTTTACTCTTACTAAGACCTCACTAGATCAGATCCAAGGCCCAGTGGTGGAGTAAAGTTTGCATTTCTTTAGTCTTTGCATCCTCTTCGCAGCCACCTTACTTCTTCAGAACTGTCAATCTAGTAGCTTTGACCAGAATTTAGCTCACTTAGAAGAAACACATATACTCACATTTAATTCATTATCCTACATTTCAGCTTTGAGCTTTTAGATGGCTTCATTGTAGTTAGATTACTACTTTTTCTTTCTAATATCTTGCTTTCCCAGCTATTCACCCACTGCTAGTTCATTTCTTTATAATGCCATAGGTGAGCTGTTTTCATCTACAGCGTTCTTAAGAACATTATTTTGCAAAAGGCTCCTTGCAAGACAGAATTATGCAGACAACAAAGAAGTCAGAAGCACTTAAAGGAAGAAGATATTACACTAGATGTCTTTATTCTGACACTTAAATGGAGTGTGACATTCTTAAAATGTTAGTAGATCATGGGACGTCAAGAAAATAGTAAAATATTTGTGCTCTATTAACACAAGAAAGAGGTGTAGATGCATAAAGGAAGATTCAAAGACAAACAGGGTGGCTTAGGAAAAAAAATCTAGTAAGGCAGTAATCCTATCATGTCAAAAAAGAGCATTGTACTTTATAACAGATGAAAGCTTCTGTCTATTGTATGAAAGAGATAAAATAGAAAAGCAGTAAGTACTGCATAATCTGAACTCTTTGTTCAAGCCACACTCTGCTTATTCTTATGGCAACAGTCCAAGGATAAAAACCAGTATATATTTAAAGACTTCTTTCATAATTACTGAAAAAAGAAAAAACTATACTGAGTGGGTGTAGTAAATAAAGCATTTTATTCTAATAAATAGAATATGTAAAATAAGGTCACATCCTATTGGAAAGAATAAAGACATCAGTCTAATCCTGCTCAACCCTGAGATCAGCAGACTCAGTTTTATCCCACTCCAAGAAAACTTAACTGAAGTATTTAAAGAGAAAACAGTTCAAGACTGTGGTACTCTGAACTGCTTCTTCTGGCTCAGTAACATTTCAGCATGACAGCTAAGAAACAAAGCAAAGCATAACAAAACATCCTTCCCAAATCAAGCGGTTTTACATTTGAATCTAATCTGTTTTTGACATTAAAGAGAATACTGAAAACTTAGATTTCTGTGTAATGCGTGAAAATCTTACCAGATACATACAAAAGGACGTAGAATATTGTTTGTCTGTTGTGATACTCAAACAGGACACAGGACACAGCAGTTTTTAATGTTATCTTACCCTGTATACAGCCTTGTCCACAGGAACATCTATTACAGGTAGGGTTAAACGGTCCTTTTCTTTTTGTGTTTTCTAGTATCTCAGTGCAGCAGTAGAGAGAACATGAGAAAGAATAAACATTGAAATAAATATTTTATTTGTTTCATATTAATTTCCTTCTGTGCACAACTTCACAGACTGCAAATGAGAATGCTGCATACTGAGATTATTCAATTGTGCCACAGGAAGACGAACAGAGGGTCTTCTGAGCAAGACAATTTCACCAATCAACTCTTCCTTGAGAAAAAATTCCAATTTTGCAAAGTGCTTCTGCCGCAATGATGTCTACTCTCCTTAACTTTAATTAATGCAGATGACGTTTATGGTATTTACTAATATCTCTACTTCCCAAACTTGTCCTAAAAGCTAGTTACTCTCTTCTGGAAACAAAAAATAGCTCTTCTTAGCTTTGTGTATCATCATCATCAATATGAAATCTGAGTTGCTATTTATATTGTCACTGCACAGTACACAGAACTGTCTCCTTTGGCCCTGCTTCCATTGGTCTATTAACTACGGAGAATAAGGGCAACACAAAATGCAGATAAGCAGAAAAATAATAAGCAGAACATACAGGGAAAAATTAATGCAGGTGATAAGTTACAGGATATTGTATCTACAAACAGACCTGTGACAGGCACTCCACATCTGTCTATTTTTTTTCCTTCCCAGCAGATTGATTCCTGCAACATGTTCCTAAAGATTTGTAAGCGTGCTAATGTGTTTCCTTTAGAAAAAGACTGAATCCAAAATGTCAAGTGAGAAAAAATTCACAGTATGCATAAATCTAATGTTCCAGTGGTTAATTATATTTGCCATTAAACATGTTTCCCTTATTTCTGTTCTGAACATGCCTACCTTCAGCTTCCAGCCATAGCACCTCATTATGGTTTTGTCTGCTAGATCAAAGTGGTCTCTCCTCTCAGAAATCTTCTTTTCGTATTAATACCGATCATCCATAATTCTATAAGTTGAATTTGGATGTTATTGAAGTTGATTTGACTTTTTCAAAACTTTCTTGACTCTCAAACTAAATTAACATAAAATTGAAATACCTGACGTATTTCATATTGCTTTATTTTATTCTTTGCATTTCTTTGGCAATCTGAAGGACTACTGAAAAGTTTGGGGGTTTGTGAGTGTCCTTGTCAGGATAGTTACTATTCTAATATGTTTTTCAAGATCTGGGAGACCCTAGAGGTTGTTTTTTTTTTTTCTGTTACCATTGCAAATGATTGTGTCATGGAATAATGTATAAAATTATCCTTTTTCAGCCTGAAGTGGTATTACACTCTGAGTAAGGGATGCACTTCGAAAAAAAAAAAAAAGGCAAGAAAAGCCGATCCCTGAGACTCGGTATTTAACAGGATATGGAATATATCTTAAACTTAAATCACATTATATATAAGTAGTGACATTTAGACAGTCATTTTAAGGTACTGCTTTAAAGCAACCTCACGCTGACCTACTTTTTTGTTGTTGTCATTTCTTTAACAAAAACTTGATAACACGTTCTTGCCCTTGCAGAATTGCTGTACTGACAGAGGAAATTTAACTCCATGCATGATTAATGACTAAGGTAGGGCTCTATCAAACATGCAACAAGCACTGGGATGCTTGATGCATATGACAGCCCCAGAATGATTGTTCTTTGGAGGAATGGAAAGCAGACGGTGACAAAATTATGATTGGGTGCATCCTGACACATCAATAAAATGGCACATGACAACAAATGGGACTCTTGACCTCATCTCTTACAGTGGTCCATATCATTTGTATAAGCAAGTTATTTAGGTGCTTAGACAGTTTTCTTTCCTGCACTTTGTGGTTGATTAATAAGGCCTTTTACACAACAGCCATCAGAGAACAGTTGAGAAGGGAGAGAAACAAAGCATAGCCTTGGAGATGAAGCAATTCACTGGAAAATTTGTTTCTACACAGAGGTTTTTTTACAGATCTTTAGTTCCAAATTGGGCAAATGATATATTTGTTAATGGCTCATATGAACAATGTATTGCATGTGAATTTGCCTTTATGTACTGTGTACAAATGTAAAAATACCCACAAATGCTATCTCCATTTTTTTTAGAGCAGACTTCTGTTCTGAAATCAAGATATCACCTTAGTATTCAAGAAGACACATTTATTTTCTTAATGCAGATGTGTTCACTTTGTAGACATACAATACATAGATTTCATCAGACTTTATATTATTCTGTTCTTTTTCTCTTTTCTGCATCTCATTTTGGAATTTGAAAACAAAGGAGAGAACAGTTTCAGCAGTTAGGACCACAGAGCTTATCTGAAATATAAAGCTGTGTATATTCATTTAAAAAAAAAAAGAAAAAGAAAGAAAAAAAAAGAAAGAAATAAGTAGATAATGAGGATTTACTATAAACACAATATTTTATTGAAGTATTGATTTAAATCAATGTGTTTTTGTTTTTGTTTTTGTTTTTTTTTGAAATAGGAAATTTTCTCCGTATCATTAAATTACTACAAATGAGTTTTCAAAGGTAATTCCAGGTATCCCAGTATTTCATTATTTCATTATCATTGGTTTCTGAACTAATACAGGGGAATTATATAGCTGCCTGGTTTCTAAACTATTTTTATTGTGCAAGGAGCTGATATTTTTTAATCAATTTAATATTTCTGATTTTGTCCACATAAATCGAACATTAATGAGGTAAATAAGACTCTTTATACGCCTTAGAGTCTTTTGTTTTGCCATTTTCTTTGTTCTTTGATTTCAGGAAGTCTAGTTAACTTTCTTTGTCTTTCTCGTTGTTTCTTGTCACCTTTGACAACTGCTGAACATAACAACAAAGTCTGTTTTTAAACTTCAGTTCCAGCTACAGTTAGATGGATCTTAGAAATGTCAGGAATGTCAGGCCACAAAGATGATGAGGCGCCTGGAGCATTTCTCTTATGAGGAAAGGCTGAGAGCCCTGGGACTCGTCCATCTGGAGGAGAGAATGCTGAGAGGGGATCTTATCACTGTTTATGAATATCTAAAAGTGGATAGGGCCAGGCTCATTTTGGTGGTACCCAGCATCAGGACAAGGGTCAACAGGCACAAAGTGTAACACAGGAAGTTCCATACAAACATGGGGAAGAACTTCTTTACTGTGAGAGTGATGGAGCACTGGAACAGACTGCCCAGTGAGGTGGTGGAGTGTCCTCCTCCAGAGAGATTGAAAGCTTTCCTGTGCAACCTGGTGTAGGAAACCTGCTTTGGAAGGTAGTTGGACTAAAAGATCTCCAGAGGTCCCTTCCAACTCCAAGGGTTCTGTGATTCTGTGATCATTTGTTTGGTACAGTTCTTTGCTTTTCTTGATAGTAAGGATTCCTCACTTCTTTCAGCTAAATCATGATAGAATCAAAATATTATGATTATTTGTCTGACAAATATTAATTTGCACAGTCAATATTCTTTGCATATTGTCCTGTGGTTCCTGTCTTATGCAGCTATAAGGACAGGAGGGTCACTGCTTTCTTTGAATTGACATTGTTCTTCTTTGTAATTTTCTTCTCATCATGGAACTGCTTCATATCTGATACTGGTGATGCAGGTAGAGAGGGGCTCAAAACAAAATCTAGATGAAAGCACAGCTTGACTTTACAATGAAAACTATGACTGGAACTGAAACCAGAAGCCTATATTCACTTTAAGCCATAATCTCAGTTGTGTTTAGTAGCTATCCTATTACAGTCTGAGTGAATGTGTGAATGCACTTGCTACAGGCAGCAGGATAGTTGAGTATGACAGTACCCAGACATTTCAACTAACATATAAAATAATATTTCTGATACAATATTTCTGTAATTTTTGTTGACAAATGCTGTCTCCTTTGTGGTGAGTCTCATAATATCTCCCTCACAAAAACAACAGCTCTCTAAGCAGGTATCTAGGAAATACAATTTCACTGTATGGATTTAGTTTAGTGAGTTATGACTAACTCATTAAAACCACAGGTAAATGAGAGATAGATATCAATCCTACCCTACAAGAAATTGAATGTAAATTATAGTGTTCTTGCTTTTATCACAGCCAGAGAGCAGTAAGTTTACAGTACAGTCATAAAGATTTGTTGGTGACATTGTGTGTTTTGGTATAGCAAAACTTTATGCTGTACTGGTACTGTCCACTTGGAAAGCCAAAAATGTACAGGATTTATTATTGTTATTATTATTCCTGATGGAGAAAAACTAGAATTTGTTCAAAATCCTATGGTGGGATGTCAGCTGCCAAGTGCCCTCACAGCTTGCTGCTCATTGGCATAGAGTTCCTTCTTCGTGAAATCATTCCTAAAGATGGGGTGAAATGTCATTTCTGTGCTGAGATACATGACTGCATGTTTCCTGCCCTGGGGAACCCACAGCTCTTTCTGTGCTGTGGAGGGATGATTGATGCATGTTTAAGTAAGTGTGAAGTGTCATAACCATATCATCTTAAACCTCAAAAATCAAGTGATAAAACTTGTGTCTTCATTATGACCCTGTATTTGTGGCAATTTCCTCTTGCTGAACCTTCGTCTCCCAGAGATGACGACATGTAAGGTCATGACCACCAAGTGCAATGATTGTGTTTTCTTTCTGATCTATTTCTGCATTTGATTTCATTAACCTCATAATGAGGGGAAGAAATAAAGCAATTTTTATTATACCCCAGCAATATTCAAGGTAAGGCAAGCAATTCTATTTCTAAACCATTCCTACACCCTACATGTTGCATCCTGCATTACAGAGCTCATTTGACTTGAGTCGCATGGACGAGCATATATCATGCACTGTAGATGAAGTATTAGAAAGGTAAATAAAGCAATAAATAAATAAATAGGAACAAAACTGGACAATTTATTCTATGAACACTTTCTGTTCCACTTGCTTTTACAGAGACCGTGAGCAAACAAATCTTTATCTTAAAAAAAAAAATAAATAAATAAAAAAAAATTGAAAAGTTAAGCATGAGAAATGAATGCACAAACTGGCATTTTTGCTCTGTATTCACATAGAAGGTGTCCAAAGACACTTTGAATACTCACAGCACTTTGGAAATTAGCAGCAGCAGCAGTAGCAGGGATGAAGAGATTTAACAAATGATGAGGAGAAAGAAAAATTAAAGTAAACTTAGATGGAGAAATGAAGTGAGAATTGTGGTAATTTAAAACCCAAGTGAGCAGATAGTCGAGAATCACACAGTGTATTTTCATGTTGACTAAGAGGCTTATGTTATGGTGGCAATTTTGTCATCTCTATGCCAAAGAAGCCATGAAGTGGTGTTCCTCAAATATGCAGAAAATAAAAAGCATTTCCCTGGTCTTTGGTCTGTGTGGATATACACATTAGGGATTTACAGTACTTATTCATAGTCCGGTATTGCTCATAGACTACAGGCATCATGAAGATCCCTGAGGCTAATTCAGTAAAGAGAAAAAATAATTTTATCTGTCTTCTTAGATGATAGGACAAGAGTAGTGTGTTTAAATTATAGGAAGGAAGATTCAGGTTAAATGTTAAGAGCCAAAAGATTGTCAATACTGAAACAGACAGAGATATATTGACTAGGTAGGCTCTGGAGTTGCCAGTGTGGGAGATCATTAGGAACAGCTTATACAAACATCTTTTGGAAATGACATGAAGTGATCCTGCTTAAAAGCAGGCAGGAAAACTGTGATTTTTTGTCACCCAGCCATATAGTAGTGTTTTTTCTGGGTGATCTGGAAGAAAATATGGAAAAACCTGAGAAAGAAAAAAAGAAAGAAAAAGGAAGGAAAAAAGGAAAGAAAAAAGGCCAGAAAATCAATATAATTTATTGTCAATCCATTTCCTTCCCTGTGTCTTGTATTTATCCTCTGTAGCAAGCCTCTCTCACAGTCCAGGACTTCTTTACCAGTCCGTCTCCTTGAAGAGCCTCCCTGCCTCATTGCCAATTGAAGAGGACACTGAAAGAGATTTTCATAACTTTTCAGGACTTCCTACAAGGGAAACACACAATCCATACAACTAAGAGGCTTCTAGCAACCTCCTACCACCACAATTTTTAGAGAATTCTACTTTTCTTAAATTAGAGGTGTCTTTTTTTTTTTTTTTTAATTTTCTATTCAGTTTTAAAGATACAGTGCCTGTATCATGCATTTATTTAATAATCATTTTCTTTTAGCAGTATATCTTCATTTTTGTGAGGATATCTCTTTTTAAGGTAGTTTTTGCATCTTGGTTATTACACTTATTCATATAGGAAATTCTTATTTATTCTGTCTTACAGTATTCATGTAGTGACTTCTCTCTCATGATTAATTTCATGGGATGTAGGAGCTCAATTTAGGTACTTTGCAGGGTATTAAAACCTGTGATCTATAGTATATGGTGTGATCACTAATTTGGATAGGTTTATGTCAGAGAACTAGCTGAAATAAGTATATATATACGTATAAATGTATGTATGAATATATATATACCAGTTTTAGCTATTGGTTTAAGCACCACTATGAAAGCAAGTACTTAAAAATGACTGCTGTTAGTGTAGTTCTACATTTGCCAACTCGATATGCATATGTCCCTGAAATCTCTCCTCATATGAGCAAGTTCTGTGTCTGAGATGATATTCAGCCTTCACAGCTTTCAAATTGCTCTCTTGGCAGAATTGCTGGACTAACCTATTTCTGCATTGCATGTTTTCAAAGGGAAAAAGAGCTATGAATTGGTAAATCTAGATTCTCAAACCACCTCTACCTCACTCTTTTACATCATAGAATCATAGAATGGCTTGGGTTGGAATGGACCTTAAATATAGCCCAGTTCCAACACCCTGTAGTGAGCTGGTTGCCCCTCACCAGACCAGGCTGCCCAGGTCCCCATCCAGCCTGGCCTTGAGTACCTCCAGGGATGGGGCATCAACAGTTTTTCTGGGCAGCAGTGCCAGGGCACTCTGAGTAAATAATTTCTTCCTAATATCTAACATAAATCTCCCTTTTTTAGTCTAAAGCCATCTATCTGCCCATGTAAAGCCAATTTTCAGTGGCTTCAGGAAGGATTTTCTCTTTGGTTTCTACATTTATCCAACAGTGACAATAGTGCTGTTGATGACCAGTACCCTAACTTGCTGTTTAAAGGTAAGCAGGAAGGTGGAGACTAATTTCATGTAAGTTGTTTTTTATTGAAATTCACTCTGTTCATTGGGTGTATGAATGGAGGAGAAATGTAAGCTTCCATCCAGAGATGTTCAAAAAAAATATTATTTTCTCCAAAGACATTGAGGGTTTCTACCTTTATTGATCCAGATTTACTGCAATGGTTAGAAGTAGTGCAGAAACTTTAAAAAACACTCTGTTCACAAATTGGCTGAGTGTAGGTACGTTTGAGTGTATGGTATATCATACCAATACTTCCACTCTTCTACTGCATCTCTTTAAGGGCAGGACCTATCTGTATGTCAGGGGCATAAAAAAGGCGTGCACTTTCATCACTCTCCAAGTAATACAATAGTACTGCAATACTCATAGGGGGAATATTGACTAGGTACTTACTGGTATTCAGCCCTTCAATCACTACCTGTATGACTGATAAGGGAACAATACCTGTGGGCTGTATTGCAAAGAAATGGAATGCTTGACTGCACATCACTGAATGTATGAACTCAATGCATTGAGTCTGGAGATTTTATCACTAATTCAGAACGACAACAATCTACAGGAAGAGTTCAGGCTTGAATGTTCAGGGCAGCTACCTGATCTGTTTGTAAAATCACATAGGATTATTTGAGGATATTTGCTTGTTTGTTTTCTTCATACTTGTATTAATCGCCAGCAAATCTGTCCTGATCTCATTCATGCTGTGAAGATATTCTTCCCTACAAATGCTTTCTGTCTGACTACTTGCAGATTTTTTGTGAACAATTCATCAAGGAAAAAATGTCAAATGAATGTGACTTTTCGGCTGAAGTTGTGTGAAAGTCAGCAGGTATTGTTCAATGGGATGTCTGCACGAACTGTGTTTTGGTTTTGGGTTTGGCTTGCATACATTGAAGCCTCCTGAGCTACAGGTTCAAACAAATCATAAAAACCCACTCCAGACCTCCCTATTTATTCTGGCTTCATGCTGAAACCACAGAAGACACTCAGTTTTTAAATGTGAGAATAAAAAAGCATGACTCACCTCTAACTTTCTTCCAGCTTTATGTCATTTCTAACTACTGATTTCAGCATTGGCCTGATTTCAGAGAAGTTAAACTGACATAAACTTAAAATGATACAACATTGAATCAAGTCCCTCAGGCTTAAAAGACATGTATTACAATGATATCTGTTCACTGACCTTTGTGAAATGAATATGGAGATTTCAGTTCAGTTCCTATTTGCAGAGCAGTCAGCACTGAAACCACCACCATTAATACCTCTCTTCTCTGCAGTGCAAGAGCTCTGTGGAAATAAAGTCTTTTACTCCGTTAGGACAAGGATAAGGGACAATCTCATATATCTTAGGATAAGAGGTCATTTCTGGGGTCATCAAACTCTGCATACTGCATCCATATCACACACACAAAAAATCTCTTTCATACACTGAAAACCTCTCTCTTAAAGAGATGTTTTGGCTTAGTGAATGACTTTGTTTTGGGCTTTTCAGCTCTTTCACATACAATATTAAAATATTCCATGTTTATGTAAGGAAACAGTACTTCACAATTTGCAGGATAGCCTTGCCACTAGAGCTGATCATCTGGGCATGCCCAATCTTCCCTTGTATTAATCACTGTGATCAGCAGTCCAATACTTCTAGATATAAAGCCCCTACGTGAAATCATATAATGAATTAAACTAATTTAAATTGATTATTTTGATTAGAATTGATTACTGATGACTTTAAAACCAAACTTTTTCCATAAAAAAAGATTGGAAGAATAGTAGTTCTAAAGAAGTAGTAAGAAAATTGCAAATTCCTTCATAAACCATATTTCCAGCAGTTTGCAATGTCTGAGCCAACACAAAGCACTGAAACATAAAACACTCAGATGTATTTTTCACAACTTATGAAAAGTCTATCTGATCTCTCGAAAACTTGATGGAAATCAAATTGCTTCATTTCTCCTTCCTATGCAAAACCAGATGAAAACATGTTTTAGCTGGATTTTTTCCAAACCTTTTTAAAGATTACCTGCTTTGATAAATACTTGGAAGTTTACTGATGAAAAGCACACTAGGGAGTAGCTGAATATTATTATAAACACACCAGAGGGGACATCTGAAAATCTTTTTTTATGGTTTCCTGACTTATGGTGAAAAATTAGATAGATTTCTATTTTCATTCATCTGCTATCACTTGAAAATGTCAAATCTCTGTAAATAGTGACAATGTGCAGTTTAATCGTTTTCTTGCCTATGTATTTATCTTGGCAAACCATAGAGAAGCTTGATTACATTCACTATCTCTACCCCATGAATATTGTCACCTTTTTTCCTTGATTTACACATAAAGCTCTATTCAAAAACCATGTAAATACAAAAAATTTGTGAGACAGACTGACAGAGCTTTCGGAAAGTGATTGTCATAATTCAGCAGTTGTTCCAGAAGTCATTTCCAAAAACTTAATTTTGTTGACCTTAAAGACATTTGCACTCTAAAACTTAAATATTAGCTATGTATCCGTGCTTTCCAGGGGAAAAAGAAAGCATAGTGTATCTTTTCTGTAATAAACTTTCTTCTTACGTAATGAAAATTTACCTAACTGCAATTTACTTGGGTAGATTGGGATTATTTACTCAAAAAGAGACTGTGGATAAGAAATATTAAAAGTTTCTTATCTAAAATCACATTATCAATAGATAATAAAAAATCACCTATATTTTATATTTATGTATGTATTTATGTATTTATGTATATGTATGTGTATACATATATATACAATCTCAATATATATATATATATACATGTATGTGTATGTATTTAATACAGTTATTTCACAAAAATAGCATTTATCCTGACAAGTACGAAGACAGTTCTTTCATGACAGTTTTGAAGAATCCATATTATGCCATAATAATGCAAATAAAGCACCTTTCAGATTCACGTAGTTTACACAAGAATTTGTTTTCCCTTGAAAATATTCATTCACTGGGCATTGAGACTTCAGAAAACTTTTTGTTGAGAAACTGTATAACCTCAGAGTTCCAAATTTTCTTCATAAGTATGTTCCCTCTTATACTACAGTTATATTCTGACTCTTCCCCGTGTGATTTTTCTTTTAAAATAACTGTAGACACATCCAGGACTTAGTCTTACCTGTGACATCTTTGAAATGAATTCAAGAGTTATCAGATCCATGTATTCTTAGTTTTGCTGTTATTTTTTGCAAATAGGGGATTTTTGTTTTCAGAAATCTCACAGAAATTCTACAGATAGTAGAGTTTCTTTGATATAAATTAAAATTGTATAAGCTATGTATTTCTGTCTTTACAGTAGCTAATGAGTTTTCAGTCTTCAATAGAACAATGAATTGATAGAATAATTGCTACCTTGATGCTGTAAATAAATACTGACATGAAGAAGTCTGCATTTTAGGAAATGCTAGATTTATGCCACTTGGTAATTGAAAGAGAATCTAAATCTAAATCTTCTCTTCCAGTTTAAAGCTTAGGGAACAGTAGGAGTAATTAAATATTGACTAAGTATAAGATGGAAAGAATATATGTAGTTGCAAAACTTGAATTATTGAAGTAAATTCTTTTCTTAAGGAAATGTTCATTGAAATTTAGTTCCATACAGAGAATGAGTGTAAATGAGTGGGATAGGACCTACCTATATTTCTAAAATGAAAAAGATGGACAGCATTTTTTAATGTAAAATTGATAGATAGCCCGGATAGTAAGGCACGAGACTCGACTCTTAGACTCACAAAATAATGTCTTTTGGAAGACATCCATCGTCTGCCTAGATGTGGCTTCCAAGAGTTTTTATTCCAGAATGACTTTCTCCTTTACAAATGTTTAGCTTTCTTGGCTGACATATAGTGAATAAAACTTTTTGTTGAATTTGAAATTGAAATTTCCTAAGACTGAGGTTTGCAACTGCAAACTTTTGGAGACATTCTTCACTGGATGGTGAAGGCCTGGGAGAATATATCTAATTCATTCTGACTAATAGATTGTGCAAAGACTCTGAAGTCCATGTAACTTCCATCTACTCACACCAGCACACAAATTAATATTGTTCAACCATCATATCGGTGTTTGTATATATATGTATATATGTATATATATGCTTACCAAAGTAGCTCAGTTTCATTGTGGGTGATGCATTTTCAGAGTCCATGTTCAGTTTTTCAGATATTAGGTAGGATTTAAAAACATCTAGAAAGAAGATTGACAGTTTTATTGGAATTTTTTCCTACACCCATGTGTGCCTATCGATTATAGACACAGAGCATGGGTGCATGTTCTGCGATCTCTTCTCTCCACTGATCTTCCATAGACAGCTCTGAATATTACCTCAGACTAAGCTTTTGGGAAAATGAGGCTAGGCTTCATTGTGCTTATTTTTACAGATTTAATTGGTAATTCTGTGTTTTTGAACAGTGTTTCAGAATTCCAAAGAAAATTAGTTGTTCACAGTTTTATGGGTGGGCCATTAACTGAGGTTTAGAAAGCCAAAATTCCCATTCTGCCAGAGATTCAACTGAAAATACAATTAATTTCTGACATTGAGAGGAATAAAACCTGTACATCAATCTTGGTTGAGTTATATCTTTTAAAAATAGATGAATGGAATTGTGTTTGTTCAAAATTTAACACCATGGATTTCCAATCCTCACATCCCTAAGGCATGGTGCTACCAATGAACTGCATGTTCAAGTTCACTCTAGTGTTGTGTCGCAAGCTGTCACAGCTGTATCTCTTTTGAGACCTACTTGGAGATATCCAAAGTAGTTTTACTTTGTCACTTTTCTCGGAATTAAATCCCACATGTTCAATCCCAGAATATTAAACAGCCGACTTCTACAAATCACCATAAATTTCCTCTTTCAATCTGTCTAGAGTTCACTCTGATAGTTTTGTACTTAGAGGGAACGTGTGAGAAGATCTAGGGAGCAACCAGCTCTAACAACAGGCTTGAGTAATGCCATGTTGAGAACAAAAATATTTCAGAGTCATTATGTATCAGAAGGAAATGCATGTAGAAGGAGCACATCTGACTGCTGGCAACATGCAACTTATGTCACCCACCCAGTGCACTAAAAAGCTGTCACAGTGCTTGTCCTGTCTTGCAGTAACTTTTTCTCAGCCTCAGGTCAGGACTGGCATTTGAAATAGTTGCAAAACCTTTGTCCTTTTATTTTCCACATCAGCTGAATCAGATGTACAGCCAGTAACCAGATTACAGAAATATATATCCTGTTTCGAACATCAATAGTCTCTGAAGACAGCAGTATTTCATAGACTTTGTCACATGAATCCTAAGTCTTTGCAGATTTCTTACACTTTCACTTGCTGGTGTTCTAATTAATAATCCTTTCTTCTCCCCTCCCTGCCCCCCCAAAAAAAATCCATTCACTATAAGTGGGCTAAGTACTATTTATCTAAAAGCCTCTGGCAGCTAAAGGCTAGATTAATCTTCCAGCTCAAATCAAATCATGTCAAATCAAATCATTTTCCTTGTATAATCTGATTTCTGAGGGAAAGTCAGCTTCTCTCCCTTTATATGACCTATGATAACAATGTGAAGAGGGAAACTTGGCATCTCTGTGTGATGCAGATCCCGAAATGGTCAAAATCATGACAGATTCTTCTTTTTTCTAAAACAATTTCAGTCAGCTGAAGATAAAGCAGAACTCTTTAATGCATTTCATAAAAAATAAATTTGGAAAGGAAGAAGCCAAAAAAATTATCCTCCTAATTTATTGCTTTTTCTTATGGTAAGGTTTGTAGCTGCCCTGCATGATTTTAATGGCGATGTCATATGTCTCTAAATATATAATCTTGTATTTATTTTCTATACTGTTTTATGGCTTTCATTTCATAAACTTTATGCATAAGAAAACCCATGCAAATCTTCATTTATAAATGGAAAGTCAGTAAGAGGCCTGTAGAAATTACAGTAAACAACGAATTTTCCTGTAGATATATATTGACTACATGGCATGATTAAATTATATAAATCACCTTTCTATCATTCATGCTTTTGAATTAGTCTTCAGTCACTTTGGTTTAAATTTCCATTTCCAGAATGATGCTTTTTAACAATGACAATTGCCAATGATATTTTTGTGCTTAAGCAGGTTAATACATTTTTCCTAAGCAAGTCACCAAGTACAAGCCTTCCAGTGATAATTTACATTCTGATTCTAGTGTGGTTTCTGTGGTATAAAAATGTGTTAATAATAATTCTGTTATTCTGAACACAGAGTTGCTGATCCAATCTACACTCTGTTCTTCAGTATTACTGACCTTGAGCCAGTGATGTTGGAATGTCATTAGAGTAAATTACAGCCACAGAAAAGAGTATGTGACAAAACATCAGTTTAATAAAAATGAGAGAACCACAGAACATTTTGCTTAGGTAGTTATTCATATACTATTTTTGTTTTCCTTTTCCTTCCTTTCCCTTCGCTCATTTCTCTTTTCCCTTTTTTCTCTTTTTTCTTTTTTCTCATTTTTTTCTCATTTTTTTCTCATTTTTTCTCATTTTTTCTTTTTTGTCTTCTCTTCTCTTCTCTTCTCTTCTCTTCTCTTCTCTTCTCTTCTCTTCTCTTCTCTTCTCTTCTCTTCTCTTCTTCTTTACTTTTCCTAATTTTGCTTTTTTGTTTTTTATTCTTAAGGACCTTGTTAATTCTAAGTCAGTAACAAACTAGCCCTGAGTTGCTTCACTCTTAGCATTAATTTCATGTCATACGTTATAGCCTTTCTGGCAGGAAGCTAAATTGGCTATTTCATTCTAAGTGAGCTATTTTTTTTTCTTTTTTAATATATTCACCATCTTTGACAAGGAGTGATAGTCCAGTCAGTAGATTACTGTCTGTATGCTTTGTCAAATTCACTGTTTTGCAACATGACTTCTGTGAGCAGAACAGCTTAATCATAAAAGGGAGTTATTTAGGGTTGAATCTATAAAGGAAATTAAAGTGTCAAGTCTGACTCCAGCATTCAAGGCATAAAACCAAAAATGAAATATCCAGTCCTCCTCATGACATTCCTTTCCCGTGTTTCCTAAACTGATTATCTGTAGGCAATATAACCTGTGATGCGGAGGTTTTCCAGGAGACTAGGTTGTACTTCGGAGTACCTACAAGTTATT
The DNA here is from genome assembly GCA_016647715.1 of Pavo muticus. Classification (NCBI taxonomy): domain Eukaryota; kingdom Metazoa; phylum Chordata; class Aves; order Galliformes; family Phasianidae; genus Pavo; species Pavo muticus. The sequence goes on from JACDJE010000121.1 coordinate 3,677,992, forward strand.
ATTCTTTATAAAACTAATATGTTGCATCTGACATATGCCCAATCCCTGTCAGAATCATAAACTGAGATTTTTCATCCCTCTGTCATTAGTGCCAGGAGTGATGGGAATGAAATTTAATTCATGATGTGAATTTACTATTTATTTTTACTGCCGAAGGGTTTCAATGTCCTAACACCCACCATCTTCAGGTTTCTTTTTATCATCAGTAAGCTATTCCTGTGTGTTGGGAAGTAGATAAGTTTGAATTTTCCTTTATGAAATCCTTTAACTAACTTTGTACATAATAATTGAAGTTTCTTTAAGTAAGTTATCAAGCAAATAGTACTAGTATGACGGTGTAGTCTAATGGTTGCAGTATCTAGCTTGGAAAGGAAGATGCATTTCAGTGCATACTGAATTACTTTATCTAAAGTATGTTGTAAGAGTTGCTCTCTGCATGATTTAGACCACACTTAACAACTAATATTTTTACTGGAAAGATATCTCTTGACTGAGTTATTATCTATGTATTCTTAAGTGCCAGTCAATCATCATGAACAAAATCTCCATGATTTTAAAAAATATGAAAATAGGACTTAAAATGTCAAGAACAGAGTGATTTCTGTTTTTGCTGATAGATGGGCCTTTGGACAGCAGCGTTAGAACATGTGTGACAGTAGTTCTGCCATTCAGCATTTTCCTCTGCCCTCCAAAGTGTTAATTTGATTTTTAAACTTGTACATATATATTTTTTTCAAAAAAAAAAAAAAATACTTAAAATATGAAATTCCACCTATTGAAGCATCAAATTCTGTAGATTATTCTACCATGAGACAGGTGAGCTGGCAGAGCTGGAAATTACACTAACATGAAGCACTGAAATACCACTGTAAGCGTGTAAACTTTTCTATTCCGTCTGACTCGTCCTCTGGGATATTTTAGCTAGAGCCACAAATCTATGAAAATAATGTCTCCACCTCAAAGAACAGTCTGTACATACTCAGTTTAGCCATTAGTTTCCCTGGAAACTTAGCAGAGACACCAGAGCAAAGTGCTTCCACTATGAAGTACTGCACAGGAGCGGAAATCCTGCTGTCTGCACGATACTTGCCATCTGTAGGTTAGTACTAGGTTTCATTTGGAAGCTCCATCTGCTTTCCTGCTTTTGATGACTCATCTCTACGCGTTGCTCTATATTTTTAACAGAAAGGTTTCCAGCTGGAGATCACTAACTGAAAAAATAGAAATAAGAAAAAAGATAGAATACATAGTTGATATGAACATTCTGATTTATAAGAGCAACCATTCCAAAGGGACTGATGAGCTACCTGGAGAGCAAAAGCAGTCACTACATTGCTCAGACATTTCTGTTCTGCCATCATTCCCAGCTTCTCTACCTTCCAACTGTATTGCTGAATCATAGAATCATAGAATTGTTTGAGTTGGAATCTCCATCTCTTTCTGAAGCAATTGTTGACTACTTTCACCCTTCCTGCAGGGCTTCTGGCTTTGCAATTTATGTATCTTCTAGTGCGTTACTCTATCTGATGGACTTACAGCATGACTCTTAGCATCACCTCATAGAAAACACTTCTTTTATAATAATTTCTGTTGTTTCTTTTCTCACCTTTCAATTGTTGATCTATCTAGCTTTAATTTTGATCTTATTTTGGTGCGATCAGTTATTAGTATCAGGAAAATTCCTGTGTAACACTGAGATAACGATGAGAAGAGTAATAAAGCTGATTCAAAATGAAGGTACCAAGAGTACTCCTGTTTCAGTTTTCATTTTTAAAAGTACCTATGGACTTACATGAGAATGGGCTCTGAATCATGTAACACATAGGTCCACAAGAAATCCTGGAACATTAGCTTAGATTTTTTCTTACACATTTGCGAAAAAGAGTTCCCACCTATTCTCTGCAGGGAAAATACCTGCATTTAATAATAATGACAATGATACTTTTTAAGAAACCAAGAAAGCCGGATAACAGTAATTGCTTAAGCTTTTCCAGGTTTCTATTGTTCATTTTTATTTCGTGTACAGATGGAATCAAGTGGATTATCTTCCTATTAGTTATAATAATTATTCACCTCTTCAAACCTGGTAGATTATCTGTTGAAGCAGCACATACTCTACACAGATGTGAAGTGACTAGCATGAAAAGGTCTGGCTGGAACCTAATGAGAAATGTGATCCCAGAAAAGCCCCCCAGTCTAGATAAATTAACACAATTAAGGCTCATCTAACACTCCTCAGGACCCAATGTCAAAGCAGATAAGCAGCATTCCAGCAGAGTGTGAATTTGTAATCAGATAGAGAGATGTGGTTATGCTTTGGACGCAATGTCAGAATCATTATTTTGCCTTAGATGCTTAGATTTCTTATACCTCTGCCTCCAGCTCAATAATTTATCCATCACACATTTAGAAGAAAACAAAATAAACAGTGAAAAGTAGTGCATAGAAACTAGCACAGCTCTACACAATGGGAATTTAAACAGCAAAATAAAACAAACTGTATTTAAAAGCTGCTAAGATATATAACTGTAATTCAGCTAGACAGACATTATTAACTTAATGAAATATTAATAGGATACTCCATTTGTATCTCCTGTTCTGTCCCAATGGCTCCTGAAATGTTTTCCAGAGAGTTTTTTAATGATATTATAAAATACAGCTACTTCTTGGATAAATATCCATCAGAAATTAATAACAAATTCATCATGTAGAAGCTCAATAAGAAGAACCTGCCACCTAACATCATAAAATGGAATACAGCAAGAACACCCAGGATGTTTCTAGACTTTCCTCATGTAATCATTAAGATCCACCAAAAATGCATATATTATGGTAAAAATCTAAGATTATATAATTATTACATCTTGTCTTCTCATTGTTATTCATTGTATGACGCCAACTTAAACTCATAGCAAAGTCTCATAGTCTCAAGTAGACTCTTAGAGTCTTTCAAGGTGAGCTTTTCAGTGTAGTTCTACAGGACATAAATTTAAACCTGTTCTTGCTTGTTTAAGGGGTGCATATATGAGCCTACTGGATGTAATATATTATGTTCTTGCATTTGCCTGGTAAACCTCATTTCAGACCTTTCAGTAAAATATATTTCTTTGTCATTTTTATCTAAATCAAGCAGGAGTCAAACATTTTTTTTAACTGAAACACCAGGGCTTCATTTTCCTTTGCTTTTATCCCTCCCACTCTAAAAGTCTTACATAAAGCAAGCCCAAGAAGCAAGGAGAGAAGGTCCTGATGTTCATTTGGTTGGCTGATTTGTTGGTTGAATTTTGTGTTGTTAGTCTTTATTGTTGTGGTGGTAGTTTGGTTTTGTTTTTCTAGTTGCAATAAATACTGCTTTTTAGCAGCTTCAGTCTGGGGTACTAATAGTGCCAAAGACTTTTCCTAACTTGGACTTACTAGAACAGCACAGAGAACCTTATTCAAGCGTGTCAGTTGATACAATGATAAGCACTGAAGTAACCATAAAAATCAATAAATATTAGAGTCTGCTTGTGAAAGGCTGCTTGCTTTATACTCAGAGTATATGAAAATGCTCCATTTACAATGGGGGAGAGGTGCAAACATTTAAAATGCATTGCAGGATGAGCAGGATGGCAAAAAGAACATGCATTTGTTATCGACAAGAAGGATGATGTCAAAGAAATATTAGCAAAGAAACTATTTAAATTCTTTTAGATAACTCTAAGTAATGAGTACCATAGTGCTGTGAAAAAAGAGAATAAAAAACTACCCGCAATAGGAAAATATGCAAAAAAATAAGAATATAACTAACTTCCATCAATCACCCTGCCATTGTCTTTATCTTTAAAATATCGAAGGATGTTTTAGTCCTGACAAATTTCATAGAGAAATTCTCACTACTTTATTCTCAAAGAAACCATTTTATGCCATGTATCAATGCCCACCATTGCCTGTACTTTATATAAATTAACAACTTTGGATTTACAGGTGTCGAAGTTTGTAGTTGTTGTTTTTTTTAATCTATACCTGGTTAAAAAAACTCACCAAAATCCACTCGGAGAGAGGCTTGAAGTTTCCATAAAGATTCCCTGAGATTAGTTGCAGAAAGCTTGTGCAAAAGAGCAAAGCTTTACAACCAATAATTTAAATTACTATTAATGTCATTGATGATGGATCATTATCATGTGCTGCTCTATTTTGTTGTTTCATGTTTTATTTTAACAAATCTGTTAAAGGGCATTCTGTTAGCTGTATGGTCTGAAGAAAGTAGTGTTTCTTATATATCTCTGCATTTTAAAAATTTAAATTATATTTATAAAGCATTTGCAGAATACTGAACAGCAATAGATATTTTACTGAGGATACTTCAGCAGCCCCAGAGCTGAAGATAGGGAACTGTAAAAATTAGGAATTACAATTAAATCAGATCCAGATGTTGAATTGTCTGATGTTACCCTTTAATGAAATCATTCATTACAAAAATAGCAACGGCTGTGATGACATATCATCTTAAAGCGTGGCTCTTTAGTGACCTAAGACTTCCTGGTTATGTGCCATATGATTTTAAAGGGGGTACATATGAATAATGTATACTGTAAAACAGAGTTCTCTTTATAACAGACACCATTTACCAGAGTTATCGCTTGACCACTGAGATTTAGTGCCATAATAACAATAATCCTCCAGTCCTGCAGAAAAATTAATTTTCACACTTTTATTTCATACTTTTAAGTTAAATTACCATATTTAAAATGAAACTACCTTGTTTTTAGAGGATCAGATAACTCCAGAATGGAAAAAGAAATTCATGCTGCAAAGAAAGTGGATATGTGTTTTTTGTTCTTGGTGTATGAGATTCTCTGTCTTTCTCTACTGGGAAAAAAAAGGGGGGATAGGGATAGGGATAGGGATAGGGATAGGGATAGGGATAGGGATAGGG
>JACDJE010000121.1:3683291-3739022 GCA_016647715.1 Pavo muticus
GGGAAAAAAAAAAAAAAAGGAAAGAAAAAGATTATTTTTTCTTTTCTTTCTTCCTAAATGCATTCCTGACCACTTTCACAAATATCTTTTTAAACTTGCACATATTATTCCATGCCTCACCATGATTTCCCCTGGCAGACTGCAGTATCCCTGTCACTGTATTCCTCAGTTAATGCAGCACACAGTTTGGCTGGAGTGTCATGCAATTGCACTAGCTCTTAGCAGTTCTGTTCGGCACAAATTATACAGTCTGCAATGGATCTGTGCAACAGACCCACTAAGAGCATCTGTAAAGAGGACAGGAGTGAGCACTAGGTAGTAACACAGCTCTCAAAAGCAACTAATGTTTGCTGGTCAGTTAAATTTTGCAATGAATGTCTTCAGAGAGCTTTAACATAGAAACTTACTTTTTTCAGAATGTTTGTCTTTTTTTATTTAGAAATCTATAAGATTTTGAACTTATGCACCCAAAACTCATGAGTTGTTTGACAGCTTGTCTAAGATTTATGAGATTTGCATGTCTCTCATCACCAGCAAAGGGTTAATGTACAATACTTCTGATGTAATCTGAAATTAGAAGTTAGGAAGGTATAACTATAGAAATAAAATATATTGGCATATATATAAGCAGTAAGAATCATAACAGTGCATCCCAACAAAGCCTTGCATTCTGAATTTGATCAAAGTGATCTCTTCTTGGACTGAATTCAGGAAACAAATGCAAAAAAAAAAAATTAAAATTTTAACCAAGCAACACCAGAAAATGAAAGTTCCAGGAGGAAAAGATGCAGTCTCTAGTATTTAATAATCTTTTTTGAGATACATATTCATATATCACTTACTCTCATGTCAATTAAGAGTAAATAATTGAAATCTGCGAGGAACAGATTTCTTCAAACAAGACTGTGCCCCTAAACATAATATTGTGTTAGGCTGAGAATCCACACTGATTCCTGTTGAAAGCCATTTAGTGAACTGCTAGTGAACATCCAGTGAACCTGATGTCTTCTAGAACATAAACATTAATTTTATTAAACTCATTTTGGCCTCTAGGCTTGGTGAGATCAAGTCATCTGTCATATACTGAAAGGATCTGGAGGGACAAGGAAAGAGGCCTGAAGTTGAACAGTTTGGTGCATTCCAGGTGACAGGAAGAAGGAAAATGGCCCCAAGTTGCGCCAGGGTAAGTTTAGGTTGGATATCAGGAAAAACTTCTTTACAGAAAGTGTTGTTAAGCACTGGAATAGGCTCCCCAGGGAGGTGGTTGAGTCACCATCCCTGGACATGTTTAAAAACCATTTGGATGTGGTGCTCAAGGACATGATTTAGTGGAGAGTTGTTAGGGTAGTATGGTTAGGTTGCAGTTGGACTTGATGATCTTTAAGGTCTTTTCCAACCTGAGCAATTCTATGATTCTATGATTCTATGATTCCAGAGGTTTGCAATTCAATGTACTAAGTCTGGAAGTTTCCTGTAATTCAAAGGAGATGATGGGATCAACTTTTAAAACAGAGACACATAGTTATATCCTCCATGAATTTCATGACAAATTCTTCTGAGTACAGAGTGCTGTATTCAGTAAACAATGAAATAAACAAACCCAGAGAAAGATCTCCCCCTCAATTCAGAAAATATAAAAATATCAGAACCTAGTATTTCCAGTGCTAAGCTATTTTAATGGTGTCAAGGGAAGTGAGTGTGTTCAGCTTTGCTGAGAAGAAGAATTGAGGAAAAATGCTGAGAAGAAGTGAGACGTTAAATAGTTACTCATCATTGCTCTCAGGGAGGATTGGATAGTGAATGGGAAAACTAGAATTCACGGCACGGAATTTACACCAATGGAAGTTAAACAGATAAAACATGGGTAACTAATTTAAATCTATTAAACTGAGTCATAAAACAATGTTATGCTTTGAGAAATTGAGTCTGAAGCTTGTATGGCTTTGCAGGAGGTTAAGGATACTTGGATCTCAAAATTCAAAAGTTAAAAGTCTTGAATCTCAAGGTATCCGTGAAAACTCAGCCTGCATGTAGCAAAAAAGTGACAATTCACTTAACATTTAAGCAATGATGGCGCTTTTTGTACCAAGGATTAGTCCTTTGCATTCCTACCTAGTTCTCCCATGACTCTATTCCCTGGGACGTTATGGGAACGTCCAAGAGCGATGGGTTCGCTTCCCACTGTCTGCCTCTCAGATCATGTCTGCCAGTATCTCTCTCTTTCTTTTCATGCTTGCCACTAGCCACAGGCAAATTGATTCATTCACTTTAATGAGAAAAATACCTCTATTCTTAAGATATAAAAGTGAATTGGAGAGTGATTGTCTGCAGTACTGATTTATTTGAAGTTTTTGCCTTCACAGAAGTTCTATACTGTGCGTGAAATGCACCTGGCTCTACTTTAAACATTGTGTAAATTTAAATAGCTTTTACTGAAAAGGGGAAAGATTACAGTTTTGTTTATAAAGTTGGAAACATTTACATAAGAAGCACATATAAACAAATATTGTGTGTATATTGATATGAAAGTGTGCTTAAAGCTGTGATTTTAGATTTTCTTCTTCTCCTCCTTTTTTTTTTTTTTTTTCCCACACTGTCTAGCTGTAAGTTAAAGCTCTTACTCAGCAGGGCTTTACTATCAAGTGAAAAAGCACACTGCCTTTATTTTTGATCTCTGAGTTTCCATCTCTGAGTTTTGTTCCATATTTGTACTTTTATCTTGGCTGCTGCTGAATGTAAATTAAATTTCAGAGCATGTCTCCCATTTTTCCATTAATACCAGGAGCCTTTCTTATTGTGATCTTGCTGTTGTTATTTTGTAATGCCTAATGGAATAATAAGCAAAAACTCTAGAACTTATTTGCGAATTAATCTTTTACAGAAGTTGAGAGAGACTTCAAAGCATTTACTTTTGTACACTTCAGTTAACTCTTCTTTCAGAACAAGAAGCTGACTTGTACTGTTGCTGCTTTTATGCCTATTTGTGTAAACAAGTAAGTTTTGTATGCTATTCTTGGTAAACAAAAATTCATGTCGAGTAACAATTTATATTTACTATAACAGAAACTCATAGGATTTTCCAAGGTAACTAGCAATAGGACAAGAAGTAACAGCTTTATGTTGCACTAGGGGAGGTTCAGGTTAGATATTAGGAAGCAATTCTTCTCCCAGAGAGTGGTCAGGCATCAGAACAGGCTGCCCAGGGAGGTGGTGGAGTCACCATCCCTGGAGGTGTTCAAGAAAAGGGTAGATGTGGCACTGAGGGGCACAGTTAGTGGGCATGGTGAGGATGGTTGACAGTTGGAGTAGATGATCTTAGAGATCTTTTCCAACCTTAACAATTATATGATTCTATGATTATATATACGCCACATGCTACGCATTTTCAACATTTCACTCATTCGTAGAGTAGAACTGAGGCCAGATCCTCCTAAAATTTACAAATACCTGCTATCGGTTATTTTTATACATATATATCAGTACATCTCTTATAATACACTCATGTATACACCTGAAGTTGGTGCACTACAGGGAAACCTTCAGGTTGTTGCAATTGATGCTTACCAGTGGATAGGTACTTGGATGTTACCAAAATGAAATTAGCAACTGTAGGTGGTAATAGAACTAATTATACTCAGTGATGTTAGTGAGGAAATCTAGAAAGTACTGATCACATTTCAAATGAAAGTCCATGTTTCAAACAATGTATTTGGTTATTTTAGTTAACTCCCAGGATGCTGAATATAATCATTAAATGCTGAATCTGCAATATTTCATCATCAGATTTTCTTGAACACATTATTTTGATCTTTTAAATGTAGATATCTATTCAGCCAACAGAAACTTGTAATCCTTACGATCATCATGGACTGTACTTTTCCGTGTTTCTTTGCCACCATTGCCATGAGTGACTGCAGAAGGAGGAATATCAGAGAGTGATGCTGGTGCCTAAACCAGCACCACAGTGATCTGGTGCCATTCCAGATTTCCCCATGGACATGAAATCAACATGGGGCTGGTCATACAGCACAGGATCTGTGGGAGAACCAGGAGACCTGGATTTATTTCTCCATATTCATATGTAGTAGTGTTTGCATGGAGGTTGTAGCAAAGTATGCCTCAGACACATCAAGGGAATCTGGAGAAAAGGAGGGAACTGGCACTGGGAGATGAAGCTGATGAAAAAGTGAAAAGAAATTAATTGGGACTACCATTAGGACTACCTGCTGGGATTTATTGCTCTGAGGGGAGCAAACAGCAATATTTGTCTGAGGAACTGCACTTGCGAACTTGCTGAGGATAAACTGTCAAAACATAATTCACATTATTTTTTTTCTCAGTGAATCTCTTTTGTGTGATAAGCCGAGGGCAAATTTGCATTTTTCATTAGTTCATTTTCATGTAGTATCATGCACTTAGGAATGACCTTCAAGTACAATATTCTGTATCCAGGTAATTTCACTAAGACATAAAAAACTGCAGGCAGAAAGCATAAGCAGTATAAATTGTGGATACGGTGTCTTTTTTATCTTAAGAATAATTCCACTGCACCTGTTTTAGAACTGACAGCACATGCAAGAAAGCCCTCATGATATTGGGAATTCTGATGAACTCATTTTCCTCTACATGAGTCCCCCATGCACAAGTTTTAGATACATTTCTTTCAGATGTATTATTTAGATCTATTTCTTTAAGTACAGTTAGTAGAACGTAGCTGCAAGAACCCTAGAAACAGGGGCTTCTGTGTCTGTGACCACCAAGATTGTGAAGATAAGGTGTTGGATACTTGGCTAAAAACTTCAAGGATTTCAGTACAGGCTTCTCTTACTCCAAGCTTAGGCCTGTGCTGCTTTAGTTTGCTTCACTTCTATTGGAACAAACTGTAGTCTGAATAGAATGATCTTTTATCGGCATATAACAATTCCAACGTGAAGGACACAACGTTAAAGATATTCTTTCAGGGAGGAAGAGTGCTGGTAAATCAGTAAGTCTCAGGATCATTAATTTGGCTAAGGGATCTTTTTAAGCTGCATGTTCCTGCAGTGTAAAGAGTTCCAGTTGTGCAAGACAGACTTAAACAGAGCAATGTAAAACTGTGGAAGAAGTGAAGAAATATATTACAAATAGAATTCCAGGGCAACTGTTTTTCTTTACTCACTCACAAGTCATTACATTTAAAAAACGTATCTAGAAAAGCATTTTAGATGGGAAATAAAATGTATAGCCAACAACGCCTCGTATTATTACTTATAAACTCTTCCTGATAGTCAGCATTTCTGTTGCCATATTACAGTACAAAAATATTTTCACATGAAATACTGTCAATGTCAAAACACTATTATCAACTAAATATGCAATTTAATTACATCTCATGCAAAAAAAAAAAATTGCTATTTTAAATACACCTCTCCTATGTGTTTGTCCTATGTTTTATTTTTTACTTCAAAGGCTTTATAATACTTTAAATGCAACCTTTCCTTCAAAATATTTATAGTGAGACAATCTACATATTAGGCTGATGTGGATTCTATTTACTACATTGGAGGAAAACCACTATTTTCAGAGAAAATTAGTGTTTCTAGTTTGGTTTTTAAGCTGACTACAACTGACCTCAATAGGATATGGGTCAAGCCCTAAAAGAAACCCAGGGCACTTAGACTTTAAAGTCATTATAATCCTACTAAAACTAGACCATTATCTTGCTTATGTCCCCTCCCTTCCCCTTGGCTTCTAGCTTTTTTCATACTGCATATGACTTAGAGGAAAAATATCATGGAAACATTAATTCTAAAACTTGCTATTTCTCAGAAGGCTTAAATCAGTAGCCTATAAAGCAAAAGCTGAAAATTGCCCTGCATACCATCAAAGGAGGAGCATAGGACTGCAAAAGTTCCCCCTGGGTTATTAATTTCAATCCCTTCCTATCATATTCAATTATCTATGTCTCTAAGACCTTACATTCAAAGTACAGGACAAGAGAAACAAACAACAAATGCAGATCAGAAATTATTTATTTATCATAAACAAACTATGGATGTTCATCAGAGTATTCAGATGTTATGTCAGTGCACTGTCAGTGTACTCACAATCTTTATTTTGTAGTTACAACAGAAAAATATTTCTCATTCTCCATTCAAAGAGGAATTAACTATTTACCTGTGATACTCCATTCAAAGGAGGAATGAACTATTTATCTATTAAATCAATGCTAACACTGTTTTTCATATACTTCTGGTATTTGCAACTGACAAAATTTCACTGTAATAGGTCCAGACCTGGGACAGCATGTTATGTATTCCAAAGGTTCAGACCAAATGAGGCCAACAAGATCCTGAGTACATTAGAAACAAACCTACCACCAAAAATCCCATGTGCATCATTATAAAATCATCCTTCAAGCTGGCTCATTCAACTTTTAATAGCCAGAACAGAGCCTAGCAATTAATGTCACTATCTGTTATTTTCTTTGTAAATGATGTGGGTTGCTTTGTTTTGTTGGTTTTTTTTTTGGTTTTTTTTTGTTTTTTTTCCAAATAGTTTCTGCTTTGCAATAATCTGTTTCATTAATATCTAGACCCTTTTTCATGGGAGACAGTTGAACTAAATTCCTCCTAATGTTAAGAAATGTCGTGATTATGTCCTGCATCTTTTAAGAAGAATACACCAAGAAGTTCCCATTACCATTTTGCCTAAAACTAGAGCCAAGCATGTAAACAAAGCTGACAGCCCTTTTAAAAAGGCATGAGATGCTCTGATGGGACATATTCATCTGGCTTAATTTTTTTTTGTCTGAAGGGTAGTCTGATTTCTTTCTCTAAGCTGCACCCACTATCAATGAGCACCTTCATACCTGTGCACGCCAAACTGTTTTTCTCCCTTGCCTGGCAAAATAAAAGAAGCATTGTCAATCTATGCCATTATTCGAATGTGATTTTGAGTTGCTTATGGCCTGCATTGCTTAGATAAGTCATCATGTATTAATATGCAGGGTATACTGCACTCAATGAGACAGTTTGCAGTTTTAAAGTTTAAAAATACTTAGACATATATACTCATTATTTCTTCCCTCCTTGCTTCTTCATCATCCTTCAAAAAGGAAATGTGTGATTCTCTGGTAATATCATTATAATAAAAACTTGATTTTCAACTTTTAGTATGAGCAGTAAGATATTAAGTATCGTTTCCTCACTTTATGAGGTTTCTGCCTTGGTGATTTATTTGAGCATTATTCTCATTTTAACAGTTGCCTCTTTAAAAAATTCATTAGTCTCTGAGCTATATCACCACAATATAGCTTTTGTATTACAGAACTACTTATACTTATAGACCCTGTTGTCTTTATCTGAGTACATTCATGCACACAAAAAAAATACACTTCCATCTTGGAAGAGAGGAGTAGAAAATTCACAAGGTTTGTTGTTCAGCAGGAGTGAGGGCACTCTCTCCTCTGTTGTCTCACAGCAACTACAGCCTTAACACTGCACGCTCTCTGGGCTGATGCTGCTTCTGATTGCATTTGAATAAACACCAGGAGATCAGCACAGACATTTGGAATGTATGTTAAAATTACTAAGTGCAACATTTACCCCAACAAAATGGATAATTTATTTAGGATGAATGTTGTTTCTAATACTGTGAGAGAATGCACTTGCATATGCTAAGAAATAATATATATATATAGCTTGCAATTATTATGATTTTTACTAGTTGTATTATTTTATTCATTTGTCATTTTAATAAGATGGAAAAAAATTCTGCCATGTTACTTGCAGTAGAAAAAGCAGCCATATATAACTCCATGCATGTTCTCTTAAAAATAAATGCAATATTCTTGTATTTTCTTTTTCTTTCTCTATGGGAAGAAGTTGCCTAACAAAAGTACCAACTTTTCACACCTTACTTTTATATGCACAGCCTGATAGTAATTAGACACTATCTCTAGATATGGAAAATTATGTATGAAAACCTACTTAAGTTCTAAGAGACACCACTGTATGATCTTTCCCTTTGCAGGGCTGAGCTTCAAAGCTTGGGCTCATCCATTCCTCTTCATGGAAGCACAAGTGTGCTACAGAAGATGTCTCTCTCAGAAAACTGTGGCTGTGTTGGAACAGAGGTGGTCTGTCACACAGCACCCTTTTTGAGGGCTGAGGATTGTTGACAAGAAAGGATCCACCCAGTACAGCAGGGCAAGGTGATGTTTGCCAACAGGCTGCCCAGCCTAGAGAGGTGAGGTTTAGACTCAGAAGTGAGGTACTATGGCTGTAGTGAGAAGTAGAGGATGAAGAGAGGTTGGAGCAACAAAAACCTCAAGAATAACAAAACTGTGTTTAAAGAGCCCAAAGAGTTTGCCACAAATCACAGAATCACAGAATCGTAGGGGTTGGAAGGGACCTCCAGAGATCATTGAGTCCAAACCCCCTGCCAAAGCAGGTTCCCTACACCAGGTAGCACACGTGGGCGTCCAGGTGGGTCTTGAATATCTCCAGAGAAGGAGACTCCACAACCTCCCTGGGCAGCCTGTTCCAGTGCTCAGTCACCTCACCATAAAGAAGTTCTTGCACACATTGGTGCGGAACTTCCTATGCTCCAGTTTCTGGCTGTTTCCCCTTGTCCTGTCTCCACACACTGCTGAAGAGAGTCTGGCCTCTCCACTTTACCCCCCACACCTTAGATATTTATAGACCTGGATCAGGTCCCCTCTCAGTCTTCTTTTCTCAAGGCTAAACAGACCCAGTTCACTTAGCCTTTCTTCATAGGGCAGATGCTCCAGGCCCTTCACCATCTTTGTGGCCCTCCGCTAGACTCTTTCCAAGAGATCCATGTCTTTTTTGTACTGGGGAGCCCAGAACGGGACACAGTACTCCAGATGAGGCCTTACCAGGGCAGAATAGAGGGGGAGCATCACCTCCCTCGACCTGCTGGCCACACTCTTTTTAATGCAGCCCAGAATGCCACTGGCCTTTTTGGCCACAAGGGCACACTGCTGGCTCATGGTCGTCCACCAGGACATGAAATGTTTATACAGTAAAAAAAAAAAGGAAGATCCAGAGCTCCACATGTGGTTTCTGAGATCTGATAATGTTCATATAACTGAAATAGAGTCAGATGTCCGGATGTCTTGTGCAAATCTTTGANTTCTCTTCTCTTCTCTTCTCTTCTCTTCTCTTCTCTTCTCTTCTCTTCTCTTCTCTTCTCTTCTCTTCCTCTTTACTTTTCCTAATTTTGCTTTTTTGTTTTTTATTCTTAAGGACCTTGTTAATTCTAAGTCAGTAACAAACTAGCCCTGAGTTGCTTCACTCTTAGCATTAATTTCATGTCATACGTTATAGCCTTTCTGGCAGGAAGCTAAATTGGCTATTTCATTCTAAGTGAGCTATTTTTTTTTCTTTTTTAATATATTCACCATCTTTGACAAGGAGTGATAGTCCAGTCAGTAGATTACTGTCTGTATGCTTTGTCAAATTCACTGTTTTGCAACATGACTTCTGTGAGCAGAACAGCTTAATCATAAAAGGGAGTTATTTAGGGTTGAATCTATAAAGGAAATTAAAGTGTCAAGTCTGACTCCAGCATTCAAGGCATAAAACCAAAAATGAAATATCCAGTCCTCCTCATGACATTCCTTTCCCGTGTTTCCTAAACTGATTATCTGTAGGCAATATAACCTGTGATGCGGAGGTTTTCCAGGAGACTAGGTTGTACTTCGGAGTACCTACAAGTTATTATTCTTTATAAAACTAATATGTTGCATCTGACATATGCCCAATCCCTGTCAGAATCATAAACTGAGATTTTTCATCCCTCTGTCATTAGTGCCAGGAGTGATGGGAATGAAATTTAATTCATGATGTGAATTTACTATTTATTTTTACTGCCGAAGGGTTTCAATGTCCTAACACCCACCATCTTCAGGTTTCTTTTTATCATCAGTAAGCTATTCCTGTGTGTTGGGAAGTAGATAAGTTTGAATTTTCCTTTATGAAATCCTTTAACTAACTTTGTACATAATAATTGAAGTTTCTTTAAGTAAGTTATCAAGCAAATAGTACTAGTATGACGGTGTAGTCTAATGGTTGCAGTATCTAGCTTGGAAAGGAAGATGCATTTCAGTGCATACTGAATTACTTTATCTAAAGTATGTTGTAAGAGTTGCTCTCTGCATGATTTAGACCACACTTAACAACTAATATTTTTACTGGAAAGATATCTCTTGACTGAGTTATTATCTATGTATTCTTAAGTGCCAGTCAATCATCATGAACAAAATCTCCATGATTTTAAAAAATATGAAAATAGGACTTAAAATGTCAAGAACAGAGTGATTTCTGTTTTTGCTGATAGATGGGCCTTTGGACAGCAGCGTTAGAACATGTGTGACAGTAGTTCTGCCATTCAGCATTTTCCTCTGCCCTCCAAAGTGTTAATTTGATTTTTAAACTTGTACATATATATTTTTTTCAAAAAAAAAAAAAANAAGGCTAGGAAGAAAAGAATGATGTCTATATGGCACCAAAAAAGATTGCCTTTGGGACAGGTGGAAGTTTGGTTAAGAATTGGTGGAACAAAACCAAAAGCCTTCTTTAAGCAACATGAGAAAGGCTTTACATCACCGATTCTTGTTCCTGGGAGATTTTAATATCCCTAACCTCTGCTGGAAGGACAACACAGAAGGACACAGGCAGTTATGAAGATTTATGGGAGAAGTTAGGGATAACTTTAAGTATAGAGTGTGCCAACCAGGGATGAGTCATGGCTGGGTCACAAATAATAGCCTGAGAATGTGGTAGCTTTGGTGGATATCAGTCTTGTAGCTTTGGTAAAAATAAGCCTGATGAAAACAAGACAATTTGGCCCATTGAACCTGGAGAAGACAAGGCTCTAGGCATTGTTATCTAATCTATTATCAGCCTTCCAGTTCCAGTGAGTAGTATTTCAAGAACATATGATGGGACGATAGGATACTACTGATATAACGTGAAACAAGAAAGGCTAAAGCTAGAGCAGAAGATTGGACTACAGACCTGAGATTCTTTCTAAATCAAATGATCCTGTAGTGAGGGACAAGGAGTAGGAGATTACTGCACGCCAGGATTAAGACATAGATTTTGCTTTCAGTGAAATGACATCAGTGTTCCAACATGTATTATTCTATTGATTATTTCATTATTGAACTTGTTCTGCAACTGAACCCAAATATTCTCAAGGCTGTCCAAAGAGACTGTTAACAGACACACAGTCTTTACAGGTGTTAGATTTTTACTTTGATAAGTGAGTTTTCAGGATCATCCATGATTTCAGAAGCAGACAACTACCTCTATATTGGCTTGCTTAGGATTTGTCTGCTGAGTGTGCTGAGTTCCTGATTTAGATGATCTGTAAGTCCATGAATGGATAATTTAGCTCATGGTGATTAAGATCTAGGATTTAATCAAAACCAGACCTAGGTTATTTGATCTCATTATGTGGTGAAGACAGACACTTTGTGGCAGTTAAAACCTTAGAGAGAAAAAGTGAAAATAACACAAGCAAATCAGAAGGAAAATAAAAGACTGTGTGAGGATTTAATCTGTAAGTGCTGTCTTTTGCCTGTACTGAAAATCCAATTATTTTGAGTTCATCTAGCTGGGAGGGGCATTTTACTTTTCATTTTTAAACTTGATTGTGACAATGTTCTTGTACTTGAACAACAGTCTGCTGTAGGTAGGATGTTCCACACACAATGGATCAGAACTCAAATCATTTTAGAGACTGAAACTATAGTGTCAGCTCTCTTCCTAAAGATCTCACAGGGCCTGCCCATTTCAGAAACTCCTTTCCTCTGTCACTGCACAATTAGCAAAGCAGCTCATTATGAAATCTTTCATCGTTATAAATAGAAGGAGTAAAAGGTGTTTTGTATATCTCTGCTGGAATCCAATACCTCTTATTTCATCCTATCATTACTCAGATCTCTGGCCAAGAAACACGATGGTTGGGGTTTTGAAGGCTATGATGTATGGTTCATATCCTTTCAGCATTCTCTCAGGACATTTCTTTATTACTTACTTTCTGTATCAATTATCTTGACTTTTTTGATATAACTAATGCACTGGAAGCCTCTGGCTGACATTTTGTTAGTATTCTATTGATTTTTAACACCAAAAAGGCCCAGGATGGTTATCTAATCTGACATCCTGTGTAGCACTGATTCTTTCACACCATTATTCTAGCGTTAAGAGTACATGTAAAAGTATTTGCAAATTTAAGTGAACTGTGAGTAAGTATAGAAGATACCTGCTTCAGAACTACATTAGTAAATCTTCCTGATTTTGGACCGCATGTCTGCATGGACACCATCATCTATTACACATCTAGAGAGTTGTGCATACAGAAACACATTAAAAAAAAAAAAAAAAAAAAACCTCTTCCTTGTACAGTGAAATCACAAAGCCGAGTAAAGAGTTTGAAGATAAGACAGCAAGTCTGATTCACAGCTTTTGCAGGATTGCACTCAACACTGGGCTATGGGTGAGGACAGTCCCCGACAGATACTGAAGTTATTATGTTCATTCCCTGTTGCATGCTGATTCTAGGACCCAAACTATGTATCTGCAGTCCTGTCCCAGGGCAGAAACTGAAAGATCTTACTCTATACCTTAATTACTATTATTGCAGGTTACAGTTCTCAGACTGGGAAAAGTTGTTTATTTTCTGTTCTTGCCCTACTAGAGCCACCTGTAAAGGCTTTTTACCCAACCTGCTTTAAATTTCAAGCTACAAACGAGTCTCTTCATCACAGCAAGTGCCTTATTTTGCAAACACTGGGGAATGCATATGCAAGTTAAGTTACTGTTACTCTTCTGTGCAGGCTCTAATCTGCTACTGTGAAAGTGAAAGCTAGGAAGAGAGGGCATGGCTAGAAACAATCAAAGCATCATGCCATAAATACATGGCAAATCAGTCGTTAAACACCTCCTCACACATGTTTCTCCCAACCTCTAAGCACAGTCAGCACCAGCTGTAACCCAATTAAACTCAACAGTTCACAGGTGTTCGGTGGAATGATTATAACACAAAAAACAGTGCTCTCTTTAGGTTTCCTTAACATTTTTTACTGCTATTTAAATGTCATGCATGAAAAAAAAAGAAAAAAAGAAAAAAAAAAGAAAAAAAAGAAAATCCTAGTGACTAAATCCTGAAGTTCTACAAAAGGAGGAAGTGCTTCCAGACACAGTTTGAGGATAATTAAAAAAAATCTGTAGAATGTTGCCCTACCCCATGACTCTTCATTTAAGAAGATTGACTGCATAGTGTCTGCGAAAGCAGAGCAAACATTTTACAAGAGAATCATAGCATTTGGTTGAACAAGTACTTCAAAAGATTCCTCTGTCAAATGCTGTTTTTTCCCTTCAGATAGCCACTCTGTGCCAGACATCGGTGATGCTGGAGTCCATTTCCTGCTTCTCCACTCTTACAGCTATTCAAGCAAATTCAGATTGGTATTATTTGGAGTTCTTGGGGCTGGGATCTGGGAGGAGAGAGAGTTTTAATTGTGAACTCATGCTATAGCTCCAGATCCTGGTCTGCACATAGAAAGGAAGAGAGAATATGGTTGCTAGTAATCATTAGGTTGGCAAATGTTTGTCTCACTGTGAAGCAGTAGCTTGACTTTTTTTTATCTGAGTGTATGGCCACACATTGAGACTGTTAACAGCTGCATGCTGGTATGCCACCTTTCAAAGTTTAAAGTTGTATATGAGAGTGAAGGAAGGAAAATCTAGGTTTCCTTTCCAGTTCTGACAAAGTTTCTACTTGTGATCCTCAGAAAGTATTTAAATGAGGAAAGATGGGAGAAACTTTCTAGCCTGTCTTAGGAACCAAGTTATCCTTGGGAATTCACCCGTCAGCAGAAGGATAATCAGTTACCTTGCTATTTATGCAGAGGATAAGGACCTAAAAATCCACATTTGGAGACAGCATTTAACCCAATTTACACAAAAAGGTCAGTTTACATAGTCAAGGTAACTCCTCTAAATTTTATGAGAAGATTTGGATGTATCTGCCCTTTGTCTCCTAACTAAATCGGCTAAATCACTGACCATCATAATTCTAAAAAACATAACAGTAAAGAGAACATATGAGCTTTATCATCAAAGTTACTTTGCTTACAACTAAAATTCTACATATTCCACAATTACTACAAGAACTCTTCTAAAAAATACAAAATACCTTTGAAAATATCTAAGCTTTCAAATAAACTGCAAATCTATGTTATTTGCAAGCAAAGAGCACCCTTTTGTTTAACATTTGTGCTGCACCTTGCACAATGAGAGTCCTGAATGGTACCAGAACTCATAGTAAGTACAGATAATAAGATATGGACAGAATCAATTTTTCAACCTTTGACATCCTTGTACGACAGCACTCCAAATCAGGTATATAAATCAAATATATTATCATATTGATTCTGATTCTGTAACCTTGTTTCATATGTTCCTGTCATGTAGTATAGTATTGTGCTATTTATCTTTCTTCATTATTACTAAAAAAGGAAAATTGCACTTCTAAGTTTCTGAAAATATACAATTTTCAAAAATATCATAGAAACTTTTGAGTTGAAAGGGACCCTTAAAGGCCATCTAGCCCAACTTCCCTGCAATGAACAGGAACACCACCCTGAAGAACTGGAAGTTAGCTTTCCTAAAATTTAGCATGCTGATTTTACTCTTTGCCTGTCACTCATAACAAAATGAAAGAAGAAGTAACAAGTTAAGGAAAAAAATCATGATAAATTGATGGGAGAGCAAAGTACTAACTTTTCAGTGTAGACATCAAACAAGAACCTTGTTCAAGAAAAAAAGTAATTTCAGTTGCTAGTATACTTCTAAATAATGATCCAGAACCATTTGTAAATTGAATACAAAACTTTATCAAAAAGTGATAAAATCATCTTAAGCAGAGCAGGTGGAGAGAGTTGATCCTTCCTTTCTACTGAATACCAGTGAGGACTGTGTCCACTGCTGAACTCCCCATTAAAAGAAATACATAAATATATTGGAGAGAGTCCAGTGAAGGGTCCCAAAGACAATGAAATGATGGTAAGTCAGTCTCACCACTCAGGAAAATCTACCTAAAACATTCATATAAGAGTAATCTGAATGGTTGTCTAAAGAATTTTTGACCATTACAGTATTATTTTCAGGTTTCAATAAATTTTTCATTGTTAAAACTTTTTCACTGTTTTCAGATGTTCTTAGTGGTCTTTTCTAATCTCAATGATATGGTGATTATGATTCTACAGTGCATGCATTGCTTCCAAACAAACACAGTCTTTCTTCAGTGAAGTAACTACAACTTTAATTTGGAATGAAGAACAAACCACAGAATCAAACAAAAACACCCTCACTCTTTTATACCTAACATATTCAGTTCTTTGCAAGATTACTTGATACAAGGAATGAAAGCAGCTCTGTTTAGTAGCTGAAGGCATGGCTAGCAGGCATCACTGTTTAAATAACTGTATCCTTTATTCTGGTTTTGTATTAGCTAAGGAATTACCCTTTCTTTTGCTTTCTCTAGGTTCAAGGAATTCTAAATGGTGGTGTGCAGAGATTTTTTGCAAGGTGCTCTATTTATTATCATGGGAAATGCTGTGCAGGAGAGACAGTGCAGGTCGACAAACACTCCATAAACACCAGGTGTTGGATTTATAGCTTTTGTTGCAATACTTAAAATCTGATTTTCTCCAGGTGAAAATAAAGCAACAGCAAATCATGTAGAGAATAAACTACCACTGATGATAGCAGTTTAACAAGTGCAAAAAGAGCATTATCATCAGAATCAGTGATGAAGGTCACTGTTATAGAGAAGCGAGGGAAAATCCTAAGTATCTGGATGCAAAGGAATTTCTCCTCATTTTCAACTAAGTTTAAACCTCATTTAGTTAACGGTTGAGACACTGTAATCCTGCCTTTGTGAGATCCTTCAGCACTTTCCATTGCTTCGTTTTGTATTCTAAACTCCTAGTCCAATTATCTCTTCTCACATAGAAACTGCCATATGCCTGCACTTGATTCTTCTCTACATTTTTCCCACTTTTACTTTATGTTTGTTTGTTTATTAAGGAGAAGTGGTATTCAAGACAAGAACACCCCTAAGAAGCTACACAGTAGTTACACAGTAACATATTCATATTTTCTCTTTTGTTTCTATTTCTATTAGGCGAGCTACAGAGCATAAAATATTTATTCTCAGTTATCTCAAATAACTGTAAAATGTCTGAGTGTTAATAAAATGTATCAATTGTGTAATTTACCCTGTTTTTTTTGTCCTACATTTCAATTATCAACTTCTATCAAATTTCATTTTCTATTTTATTATCCAGTCACTAAGTATCATGACCTCCGTCTCTCATTACAGACATCATTCCTGTTGTAGTATTTTGGTGAAGGTTAAGTCAGAATCATCAGTAATTTCTGTCAGCTTACTATAATTTTTTCTAAATCACCTGTGAACACATGTAAAGGCACAGGTTTTAGCACAGATTGTTAAACATTCTGTTAGTAACTTCCATTCATTGTGAAAAGGGTAATTATTTCCTACCTTTTATTCCTACTCATTAACCATTTGTTAATCCATGGGAGGACTTTTCTTTTTATCCCATGACAACTTCATTTCCTTTGAAGAGAAGCATTTTCAAAAGCTCTTTGAAATTCCAAGTATACTATTTATACAGGAGTTTGAAAAGTGTATTCTTAAAGAACATTTTTAATAAGAGAAAAATGTGACTTTCACATCTGATTTTTTGTGGCTGTGATTATTTCTTTATGCTCTGTTTGACAATTTGCTAATATTCTATCCTGGCTTTGGCTGAGATAGTTAATTTTTGTCATAGTGCCTGTTATGATGCCATGTTTCGGACTTACTTAGAAAAAAAAAACAATAGAAAAAATAAACAATGTTGATAATACACCAATGTTAAGGTTATTGTTGAGCAGTACTTACACTTTCACAGTCTTTTCAGCTTCTCATACTTCCCTGCCAGCAAGGAGCTGGGGGTGCACAAGGAGCTGGGAGGGGACAGAATCAAGACAGTTGACCCAAAGGATTATTCCATACCATATGACATCATAGTGATAAAACTGTGAGGTGTTGGCTAGCTGCTGGTGAGGGACTGGCTGGTCATCAATCAGTGGGTAGTAAGCAACTGCATTATCCATGACTTGTTTTGTATATATATAAAATATCACATACTTGAAAATAGAGCTATCACAAAAACAGGAGAAGGAAGAAGCAGAATTCATAAATGAGGCAGTAACCACACAACCTCTATCCCTGAGTGAGCTGTGAGACATGTGAAGGGATTTCAGCCATCCTCCAGTTGAGCGCATTGTCACCTGGATGCTCTGATGCTGGGATAATGAGGCCAGTAGCCTACAAATAGAGGGCATAGAAGCCAGGTAGTTGGGATCCTTCTTTACAAAGGGACCACAAGCCTTCAGCCTCTGGAGGTGACTCTTCCCAGGTGTGAAGGAAAGGTACCACTTCAAGGATGATGTTATATGTCACTCCGGCAGGTAAATAGAGCTAATCTGAAGAAGTTAAGACCATTCAGCTATCTTTACATAATGCTGAATGAGAAAAGTGGTCAGTGTTCTATCTCTATACTGACTCCTGGATGGTGGCAAATGCCCTATGGAGGATGGTTACAGCATCAGAAGCAAAACAACTGGCAGCACAGAGGCGAACCCATCTGGGTTGTCTCACTGAGGAAAGATATTGCTGCCCAGGTAGAGAACATGGTTGTAAACGTACAACACATAGATGCCCACGTACCCGAATTGTGCCACTGAAAAACATAGAATCATAGAATCACCAAGGTTGGAAAAGGCCCACAGGATCACCCAGTCCAACCATCCACCGATCACCAATAGTTCTCACTAAACCATGTCCCTCAACACAGCATCGAAATGTTCCTTGAACACCTCCAGGGTCGGTGACTCCACCACCTCCCTGGGCAGCCCATTCCAGTGTCTGACCACTCTTTAGAAAAGTCAAAGCAACCAGCAGGTAGATCAGGCTGCTAGGATCAATGTGGCTCAAGTAGATCTGGGCTGACATCAGGGTGAATTATTTCTGGCTCAGTGGACCCTTGACACCTCAGGCCACCAAGGAAGAGATGCAATGTACAGATGGGCTAGGGATCAAGGGGTGGACTTGACCAATTGCACAAGTTATCCACAAATGTGAAATGTGCTGCAATTAAGCAAGCCAGATAAAGCCTCTCTAGTATGGTGGGTGATGGCTGAAATATGAATATGAAGAGGGCTGGCAGTTTGATTAAAAAAAGAAAGCTACTGGCCCATATGGGGATGATTCTTATGAAACTTCATGAATATTACAATGTTTGAAGAATAAAATTTCATTAATATTCTATGCAATATAATGAAATAGTTCATGTCATATTTTAAGCCATTTTCATAGGGACCATTTTTGTGATCTTACTCTTATATTTTATTAAACTTAGAGTTGGAATATTTTCTTTAATCTTTATGTAATATTTCATCAAAGCTTAAGAAGATATTTCCTGAGTATTTCATCAGCTATTTCATAGTTATTTTTATGGTTTTTTGTTTTGTTTTGTTTTTCTCTAAGGAACTCCACTATTATGCTTGGAAATATGTCTATAAAACACACTTCATTTAAAGCATTCATAAAAATACAGTTGATCACATTTCAGCATAATCACTATTTATTTTTAAGTGAAAATGTGCAAATATGTAATGCTAATTACTCTCTATTTCTAGGTCTATCTTTAGCTCTAATTTATCTTTCCATTAAAAACAGAAGTTTTAAACTATACAGCAGCTAATCAAACAATTCAACAGAATTTCAGAAACATAGCTATTTTCATTCGTGCAGTTCTAGCCCTTCAGCAGTTTATCTTCTAGCAAATTGTTGAAATGCTGTGTTAAAAGGTCGCTACTTAAACTTGAGGACTTTTTAGTATGATTTTTAAACTGGTTTATCTGCTTACATTGCAGGCTTGGGCTGTATGCAGGAACAAAGCATGGATAGCCAAGGACAACTTCTGGAAAACTAACTGGGTATTTCTATTGGCTGATTCTCAGCAGTTCTGCTGCTGGACATTGCCTAAAGACAGTACTTTTCAGAAGTAAAAATGGCACTGATTATCAAGAAAATCAGCAAATGAAAGTGTGATTTTTTTCTCCATCAGTTTTCAGATGCCAATTTTATTATTATTATTTTGACATGGAAAATGGGTGGACTGGAAGTATGAAACTGCTTTACATAACAAATTGTCATTCTGGAAGATATGGCAGCTGAGACTTGCAGGAGAAATTAAAGCTTTCGTGGCAGAACAAATCTCTGATCAGTGGGACAAAAAACAGTTTTTTTTGTTTCTGTTTTTTTTTGTTTGTTTGTTTGTTTGTTTGTTTTTAAGGAAGCTGGGGAGATGACTAAAAGTTACCTGGCTTGCCAGCAACTAAAATGGTCCCTTAGGGATACTTCTGTACAGCTTGTCTGTGCAGGAAAAGTAGTCAAGGCACTTGTTCTTTGTAGTTCTTGTAATGGAATACCCACTGTAAAGAATTGCTGTGGATTTTACGGTACTTCATATTTCCCACAGACAAATATCTGCAATACATTTAGTCAGAAGCAGAGGGCTTAGCGTATTCCTTCCTCATTCGTGATCTACTACATTTCTGTACTTTCACTTGTGTTCAAACTTATACTGAAACATTTCCCCCGAAGAGATCACCCACTGCTAAAAAGCTGTACTTTCTACCTGATGAAATGACTACATGCATATGTTGAATTATATGATAAAATGTTGTAAAATATACCCCACACATTGATATGATGCCACAGACTGAAACATACCTTATCACATGCAAAGATAAAATACTCAGGAATGTATCTCTCACAGTTCTGTGATACAATGCTTTGAACAGCATCTCAAAAAGAAATTCTATGAAACCTGTTTCTTCAAGTAAAGCACTTATCAAATGATAAGGAAAATTAATTTGAATGGTGCCTAGCTTTTGCAGTAGTTGGTATATGTGACTAACAAAATTCATGTTAGCTGTGTTCCTAAATTTAAAAAGTACTTTAGTAAATTTTTCCAGTCACCACATGAGAAATACATTCTTTTTGTATTGCCCTCCACAGAACTTCCACCGTGGGTATCAAGCTGATATCTTCAACTCAGTGTCCTCAACTATTTGCTCTTCCATTGCATTTCTAAGAATCCAGAATCACAAATCATTAAGGTTGGAAAAGACCTGTAAGGTCATCCAGTCCAACCATCCACCTACCACCAATGTTCCCTAAAAAACATGTCCCTAAGTCCCACAGCTACACATTTCTTGAACGCCTCCAGGGACAGTGACTTCACCACCTCTCTGCTCAGACTGTTCCAGTGTGCAGCCACTTGTTGGGAGAATAAGTTTTTCCTAACATCCAACCTGAACCTCTCCTGATGCAACTAGAGATCATTCCCTCTCGTTCTATCTTGTCCTAACGAGAGATGTTCTCAGAATGAGAATCACAGAAGTCTCATATCTTCATTTCTTTTGACATTCCCTTCAGTGAAACGCAGCTTGAATTTAGCATCTCAAACAGAATCTCAACTAATTCTTTATTATAAGGATAGCTGGCAGAGGCACTGCCAGAAACATTTTTTTTCCTTTAGTCACTGATTTTCTCATAATCCACTTTCAGCTCCTTGACCTAGAAGGTCTCTGTTTTCCAGGCCTGTATTCTCAGTTGGTCTGTTAGAAATAGACTTATATATTGCTATATTCCAATGGTTCTTTCCAAGATTTTCTTATGCTTTCACCTCTCCTCCGGGAGCAATGACCTCTTCACATTTTTGGTCCAGTTCACCAAGCATGAAATAGCACCACTGGATTGCAGGCAAGCCTTTAAATACTGATTTAAGAACAATATAATGCAGAGTAGTGAATAGATTTGTGATTTACACACAGGAATGCCAATTTATACAATCAGGTAGAGGAAAATCAAATTAACGCAAATAGAGTAGCAACTACACAAACCTTACCCTGTTTAACTCAGTGGAAAGTCTGCTTAATGAAGTTAGAGCGATGGCTAGCTATGGATGAAGCAATGAATCTAACCACGTCATATCACAGAATGGCCTGGGTTGAAAAGGACCATAATGATCATCTAGTTCTAACCCCCTTGCTATGTGCAGGGTGACAAACCACTAAACCAGGCTGCCCAGGGCCACATCCAGCCTGGCCTTGAATGCCTCCAGGGATGTGGCATCCATAATCTCCTTGTCCATTTTATCAATAGTATAATGCATGTCATATCAGTATTTTCAATAGTGATAAATAAGGTTAGTATGAATGAATGAGAGATGTTCAAAGGGTAGCATAGAAATGAGAACTTTGAAGTCTATACCATTTACAGAATGACAGAACTGTTGAATTTAGATACTTTTCAGAAATCTACACCTAAATCAGTGTCCCGGATCCAACAGTAGCTAGTACCTGTAAACTCAGTAGGAGTTGAAAGTACTGTCTTGAAGCTATAGAATAATTACTCCTTGAAATGTCCCTTCTGCTTCTCTGTTTCAAGGAGGCTGCAGGAAGCCTGTACTATGGGAGTACCATTAATGGACAGTTGCATTTTTTGGTGTCGTACCCTTTCACACGTAGTCTTTTGCAATGTTTGGAGATTTCACTAGTACACAAAGCATAATTCTAAAAATTCTTAATATTAATTTGTACTTGACTCTCCATAAGTTCTACTGAACTGAATTTCACATTTTTTTTCCCTGATACAGAAAGAAAGAGAATATCTTATTTTGTAGGTTTACCTGGGATAAAACAGATTATTAACTGAAGTCAGCAAAGCTACATTCTGATCCCATTGTCTTTGATAATCATTATTTTCACTCACACATGCTGTTATGGATGAAGACACAATGAAGATATCCAAATTCTGATTTTCCTTTTAGCCTCGATTCTAACAAGCAGAAGTTGTTGTTAAAAAGTTCTGGTATCAGAGCCACCAGACTGAGAAACCACCTCATAAACACTGATATTTTAGCAATTTTATGAAGCCCCCTGGTCAACTTACCCACTGATATGCAGAGAGAAACTCATCTGACTGAATGGAGAAATCTACTTCAAGTCTAACGCTCTCTGAGTGTACTAGGAAGATCCAACAAACATAGTAATCACCCTACCCACATGTTGTACCCACACATAAATTTGTACATTCTGAATTTAAAACAGCAAGCTGAATCCTGCTGCTAACTTTTATAATGTTGTCATGTAACACAGCTGCCTAAAAACATGTTTAATTCCAATTAATTTACCTTATATCCATCTGTGTAGAGCTGACCAATAACACTGGCATTTAAAGGGATTTAGCAACTGCTAGAAGTTCCTAAAGTTAAGAGAAATCTTAAGTTTAAATTCAGTTACTGGCTGGTAGGGTAACTCTATGTATGTAATTTTAATTAATTAATCTGAGATTTTCATATCAGGTTGATTGGTGTGAGCTGACACGATCCTTCTCTTTCTTGTGCAGCAGCTGGAGATCATACAGGGTCTGATTTTAAATGTGAAAAAAAAAACCACCTTCTTCAGGTGAAACCAGAGATGCTC
The DNA here is from genome assembly GCA_016647715.1 of Pavo muticus. NCBI lineage: Eukaryota > Metazoa > Chordata > Aves > Galliformes > Phasianidae > Pavo > Pavo muticus. Next base: position 3,705,938 of record JACDJE010000121.1, read on the forward strand.
AATGAGGTGCTAAGGTCATTCAGGTTATTTGCGTCAGAGCAGGAAGCTGGTGAAGCTCCACAAACCCAGACTTTCTTTTTCAATCAACATCCAGTAAGCTTAAGAGCACCAACACTCATGCAGTAATGTACAGAAACTTGTTTTTATGTTTCCCTTGTTTTCCTATAGAGAAGAGTTATCTGTTTGGGAGCAATCTGCATGCTGCTTACATATGGCATTACATTTGCTACTAATAAATACTTATATAGTACTAATTTCTGTGGAAAGAACTATTATCTGTTACAATAGTTGTAAAAATAAGTCTGTGGATGTGTAAACAGCACAAGCCACTCAGAATACGTACATCAGGGAAAAAAAAAGTATTTAAATTTTTGAAACAGTTACAGTTAAAATCTGCCTATAGCTGTTGTTATTTAAATAAATCAATCATTTTCTGAAGCAAACCAGGAAAATATTTTGTCTTCCCATTAACATACTCAAGACAGACATGGATGAAAATAAAATAAAATCCACACCTCCTCAGATCTAGGCATTTATAAAAAAGCATGAGGATGAAAGAGGTGTGTTTAATCCTAAGACTGTTATTACCCCAGTATCTGTCTTTTTCTCTTGCAAGACTGGATCAAAATCAACACCCTAGCACCCTATGTATGCAGTGACAACTAATATCACCACCTTTCAGTGTGTTAGTGTGATTCCTGGCATAAAAGATTCCTAAATTATATTTAAGGTAAAGCATCTTTGTTTTAAATTTCTATGTCAGAATAGCATCACAGTATTGACTGCTCAGGTCTATTTTTGAATAAAGAGGTGAGCTTTCATTATCCAGTACCTTGGACTTTTCTTTAGCGCGTGTTCTTTAATAGAAGCAGCACACTTTAATTTTGAAATGAGCTGGTGAGACAGACACATTCCAGCATACATATTTATAGTCTTCCACCCATCTATTTTCTGTGAATCACTGCTGCAAAATAGAAAACTGTTTTGAAATAACAGTTGCTTCACACATAAGTAGAAATGCTGGTTTTGTAGTGAACTCAGATGTCACAATCTCATGGCCTTTAGGCCAATGCTGTTCATAACCACAAGAAAGTCAAAGAAATTTTTGTAAAGGACACAGAGAGACATTGTATTGTGTTGCTTGCCAGACAGTTCCCATTGGCCCATGGATGTTGGGCACTACTGACAGAGGGGTTTCCTGAAGGTTCAGGAAACTTCATGGCAATGTCTGTATTTGAAAATGTTTCAATGAGTTTCAAAGGCAATTCATCCTAACTGTGTTCAAAATTCATCAAAAAGGTCCTCTTCCACCTTGCTGTTCTGGCAGTTGCCTTAAGGACTCTTCACTCTGGGATGCACTCAGTATAATTTTTTTTTTCTTTGTCATGGAAATTTGATTTTACTCCTGTTGCTTGTAAAACCTACATTCTGTCTCCTGCTCATAGGGCCGGGAAGAAACAGGCAAGCATTGGGATGCTGGGAATTAGAATAGAAGCAGGTTTGAAGTCAGAAAAGGCAGCACTCCCTATATATATGAAAGTATTTCCACGGAGACCATGACTTGGGGATTTTAAAGAAGCACCAGCAGAGGTGAACTAAGTGCTGTACTTTGGTGAAAGTTTTCAGTGACTCCCTGACATATAATTGATTTCATGTCCTGTAAACTTTCCCAGTTTAATGTTGAGTTTTGTTCTGAATACTTCCAAAGCAAGCAATTTCACAAATTCTCCTGGCAGCTAATTTCAATGTCTAAGCAGGAATCATAGAATGGCTTGGGTCGGAAGAGACGTCAAACATCACCCAGTTCCAGTCCCTCTGCCATGGGCTGAGTTGCCATCCACTAGAGCAGGCTGTCCAGGCCCCCATCCAGCATATAGATGGCAAACTTAGAGAAAGTTTTCCTCAACTTTCAGGTAAAAATCTGTCTTCTGAACTGAAATCATTATATCACCTAAGGGAGCTGAAACATCCAGGAGTACGGAGTGAAATGTATACAAAACAAGAACACAACAAAATACATTCCTCTCAAATAAGATCTGTCATGTATTATATTTCTTGCATGCAGAAAATGTACATACATGAGAAAAGCATCAAATATTCAAAGACTGTATTTACTTTGTGCTGATGTAAATAAGGATAAGTATATATATAATATAAATAATGGCTGGAAAGAAATAAAGCTGTTAAGAGAATATGTTATATTTGCCACTTGCAGTGCAGTAGTTAATGAACAGAGAGAAAAAGCAATACTATTCTTTTTCTTTCATAGCTATGGACAAGAAAAAAATGCAAATGCAAACTGAATTGAATAAGCTCTTGCTTAATTTATTGGATTAATTTTAAAATACACCTCATAATGACTTTATCCTCTGAGAAGTTTCAGGAGCTTTTAATGCTTAAAAGGCCAGATGCTGTACCATGGCATGTGTGTATTTTCAGGGATAGCAGGTCTTACCAGATGAAGAAATAACATCCTTAAAAGGTTTTTGTGCTTCAGAAATGCACACATGGGTAATTTGCCTGCCATTTTAAAAATTTAATTTAGTTTTCTTAGGCAAAAGGCATAATCATCAAATAACAGCTCACTTTCCATCCATAGAAATTCCTTAATGGTTCTAAATATGATGCACACTCTGAAAAATTACTTGACTCACAAGCATGAACTTTTAACACAATTAATTTAATTTGTAAAGTGAACAATATGCATCATTAATGACTCACAATTTCCAATTTACAGAATGGTTTCTGCCTCATGTCTCAGTCATTCCCATCAAGCCATTTTCTGCAGCTTTATACTACCTTTAGATTTTGTGCAGCTTTTCTACCTTAACTGCATAATGTCCAGCTTTCATTTCACAGCTAACTACTATCAGTGGAGACATCAGTCTCAATCAGGATAACACAGCCACATCCAGTATTCTTCTCTCTCCATCCAGATGGGTTATGGTCTTAACTGGCAAGTTCGTAAAATCACACAGAATCATTAAGATTGGAAAGACCATTAAGATCATCTAATCCAACCACCAACCTATCACCACCATACCACTAAACCATGTTACTCAATGCCACATCTCCTCATTTCCTGAACACCTCCAGGTATGGTGACTCCACCACTTCCCTAGGCAGCCTGTGCCAGTACATTACCACTCCTTCTGAGAATACTTTTTTTCCTAATAACCAACCAGAACCTCCCCTGATGCAACTCACAGCCACTACTAAGTTGTTCTTGGGCTTCAGAAACTCGCTAAGAAAATACATTTTCAAACAAAATGATAGCTATAGAAAGTACACTGAGGTTAACCAAAACTTTCATGGTCAGGCGATATATGCAGATTGCTCGTCTGCTCCACCCCTGAATGATCATTACATTTAGAATCAGTGTTTGACGGTTACCTCAGAACAGGAAGTAAAACAGACTCAAAGAGATTCCGAATAGATTTCTGTGAATCCAAAGTGCCTATGAAATAAAGGTATCAAACAGCATCAGGTTTCCTTAATTTTTTTGGTGTTAAGTCAAAATTACCTTAAACTGCCATGAATTTTGATCAGCTGAGAAAAGGCGTGGAGATTGTGGAATGATCATGGTGTAATAACTGCTGAAAAAGTACAGTGAATATAATTTCTCAGTTACTTCTTTACCCCAGAAGGTAATCACTGATGCCCGAGTTGTTATATCTGGGACATGATTACAAGCTTAGGGCCCAGCTGTTCTTGAAAAGAGGAGAGCAGATGCTCCACAAAGCTTGAATGAAAACAGAAGGCTGTTTGTGAACGTCTTCAGGAGTTTTACTCTTAAATGGTTGTGCCAAACCATGAAAATAATAAAAAAGGGACAGTAAGTCCTGGCCACCTTTAAGAAGGACATAGCACAAAGCTGTGCAAAATTTTGAGGTTCTGAGTGGGTGCTGAAGTTCTTTAGACATACCATGGTATGAGTTGCTTTCAGTAAGGTTAGGCAGATGGTGTAACATGCCTGAGTATTTCTCTTATCTCAGATTCCTTATTTATGAGGCACCAGGTGTCCATTCTTAAGCCCAGAAGATGAACAGAAAAGGTTTCCATTCAACATTGATGAGAGTGATACTGAGCGATCCAATAGTTCAGCTCTACAGCAATTCAGGATGATGAGCCAGCAGGATAAATTATTTCTGGAGTTTTAAAAGTTGTGGGATTTTTTTGTTTGTTTGTTTGTTTCCCCCAGAGATCGTTAAACTAAATACTAAACACAGAGAAAGTATGAGGAGGACAAATTCAGTAGAGTGAGGACAGCAAGGAGTAGGACTTACGCAGTGCTGAAGATAACTGCCTATGACTGTGAGTTAAATCAACTAACTCATCTTCTCATAAAGAGCCCACACTTAAAAGTTGACTGCAGTTGATGACCATCAAAAGTTCTTTGGTAATGACAGACTAGTGTTGCTGTGTGCTGTTTAATTTTTTTTAATGATTCATTAACACTGTAAAATACAATGAGGGATTTTGTAGGGAAATTAATAGGGCAATAAATGACATTAATAGGTAATTAATGATATCAGCTGATCAGCTAGATTTTTTTGACTCACAGTTAGGTTTAATTTACTGATCAGATAAGACTGCTTTTATTCTTAAATATAAACTAGATTTTGTATATGACTTTTATAGGAAAGTACTTTATGAAAAAGTTAATTGAGGACACACTGATACTGACATAGAGTACACTTGTTGGCATCTGCACAGAAATAATTATAATGATCGTTATTAAACACAATCAGATGTAGGCTGAACTAAGGAACGTGGAGTATTTTGTATTATGTCAGGGTGCAATTTGTGAAGAGTAGTAAGGAAATCAATTGATACCAAATCTCTATCTGCAAACAGCTCCCAGTTGTATAGGATAATTCCTTGTCACTTTCACAGCAGTGTTAACCACAGCTCTCTGGCTTTAGAAGTGGTGAAAATAAAGGCAGCCAGCTGAAGTTAGAGCTGAATTTAGATTCATTTAAATATTGTCCTTGTTTGTATAAAACCAATTCATTCTGTAATTATCCTGCCCTGATGAGTCAAAATGATAATGTCACTAAATACTAGTGAAAAGGTCAGAGGAAATAAATAATTACAACTGGTATTACATTTGGCATTAGAAGAGAAAAAACTTAATGAAAAACAAATAATATAATATTTTCTTTGATTTTCTAGTAAGGGAATTCTACATTTTTGTTTTCTAATTGGACAACAATCTGTGGTCCATTACCTCTCTTTTATTTCTTATTATTTTGTCTGAACATATTAAGATGTTGCTGTGGGAATGAACGTTCAATTGTATACAGGTATGGTATACACATGTAAAAACATTATGGAAATATATAGAGAATTCTGTGAGTGTGTATGAGTATATGTTAGACCAAATTTGGGGAAACTGAAGTATCTAACACTTCTGCACAAATCACAGATATTTTACGTTCATTCTTTAAAGATCTGAAATTCTTCTTGCTTATGAATTCTATGCACATTGCACTTCTGTAAGCTTATTCAGTGCAGAATACTTCTGTTAAGATTTGAATATCTTATACAGCAGTAAGGCAAAGCAGATTATATTATTTACTTTTTACTAATTGCCATTTCAACTCACTAAACATATACTTGAGCATATGAGTTCTCTTGAAAACTGTATTTTATTTTCAGATAAAGTATATTGAAAATGTAAAGTACAGTCATGTTAAGTAGAAAAGAGATTTGGGTAAATATAAATAGCCCATCTTTGCCTTCTCTTTTACAGTTTTAACAAGTGTTGAAAATAGACAAATTTCTGGAAGATTTTTAAGTTCATCTCCTTTGGTTGTGTACATAAACAAGAATGATATACTCAGTTTATATGACCATTTTCTTAAATGATTAGCACAATCTGCATTTGAGTTTAATTAAGAACCTGTTAATTTGAGTTTAATTAAGAACCTGTTAATACATCTGCATTTTCCATACCTTTTGCAAAGAAAGGGCTTTCCTCATACCTCATGAGGATTTCTACTGAACGGACCGTGCAAAAATTACATCAGTGAGAGGAAAAAAACCTGAAACCTATGATGTTGAACTTGACTAATAATAGAGAAAAGAATCATTGTCAGACTATATAATCATCAAAGTTTTATCTGCTTTGCATGACTTTTTAACACTCTTTATCAAACCTGGTCTAAATTTCAACTGAATAGATCTATTTTCTGCAATTTCTGCTTCGTGATGAAAGCTTCCACATTTCAACATAGAAAAAATTGGTCTTACTTTCCCTACCTGCAAAAAGAAACCAACTAGATTTGAGATAAATTCCTGTCTAGGCCTAGTTTAAATTCTGAGGACACCAACTGGCCATATCTAAGGAAGGAACATTTCCCATATTTTAGCCAATAATCCAGTGTTTCAGGTAACCAAGAGTTAGGGCAGGTAATTCAATTTTCTTCTCTACCTGTGGTGATTCAATCCCATATCTCTCATTACTCACAAGTGTATCCCAGTTAACTTGCAATGTGCAATTATGCCACGCCTTTCTTTGAACTTATCCCAATTATGGTTCTCCACTTGCTTTCATTCATGGTGCTTATATTTTCATTGAAATTAGGATTTAAATCCCAGCATTCTAGATTAGTTTCTAATCCCTAATTTATGGAGTTATTTTCACTTTTTCTCTCACATTGTCTTAATAAACATCACTGCTTGGAAAGGCTGCAAGTTCTCTTCTGTAAAATATGTAGAACACTCTCAGCAAGATGAGAATATTAAACCTTAAGCTTCCATTCCCAGGTGAGAGCTTGAATGATGGGGCTATGCAGTAAAGGGTACTTAGACAGTATTAACTCATATTCCATTTTGGGTTAAATGCCTACATCTGTCCCTTCAGTGCTTTGACAGAGAGCTACAGATATTCAAGCATGAAAAAAAATTCTTTACCTTCTTACTGTGAAAATAGCTTACCGCTAGAAAAATTTAACTAACAATATGGTTGGTTTTCTATCACGTATATAATTTTTTATAAAGTTTTTAAATAATGCCTGGATAGACTTTGAAGACATATGTCTTATCTGAACCACTGGTTGTCAGCTGTGTGCAAGAGTCAATAGCCAAAATCTGATGACATCTTAAGTTGCAGAGCAGCTGAGATGTTGATATAGGTGTCACTGGTACCTAAAATCTATGAATCTATGAAAAATGCTGCCTTGTAGTTAATCTATGTCATTGTTTATTGCACAGCATTTTTTTCCTCCTTGCTTCATAATTCTGGGAGAAAAAAACCCTACATTTTTATTTAGTAAAATATATATTTAAGGTCTGTGTCACATAATGTATTCCTGTAATTAACATTTCAACATTTGTTAACACAGTAGCACTTACAGTATTGGAAAATGCACACTATTGATCTTAAGAGTTATACAAGCTTCTGTATTTGATTAAAACATTCTGTAAAGTGCTTTGGCACAACAATAAACAAGAAAATGAAAAGGTAAAAAGAAAAGATTTTACTGATTTGCTCATTTGTAAGCTGGTTCAGTAACGTTAAAATTGGTAGTCTTTCAATACAATGTGTTGGAGGGAAATTAAAATTCTATAAAGTTGTTTTGCTGCAGTAGATTAGTCCATATTAACTAAATCCTGCATATTAATGAGCAGTGCAAACATTATATTTTACATTCAGATTTCTAGCTAACATTCAATCTGAAGTAGGTATATACCAGTTTACAGCATATTGAAGGCTAGCTAGGCATGAACTGGGACCTATGACTAGCTTAAAGAAAACAGAAGTGCCTTATACTGAAAAAAAATGAATTCAGAAAAACATTATCACATAATAATTTAGGTTGGAAGGAGTCCATGAAGGTGTGTAGTTCAATCTTAGAATCATAGAATACTTAGAGTTGGAAGGGACCTCTAAAGGCCATCTAGCCCAACCATCTAGTCTAGTTTTTAATTTTAGTGTGATTATTGAAGAATAATTGGCCTATTTCCTGTGCTCATGCAAGAAGTGTTTGGCTTCATCACCTCTCCATTCTCCCATCAGGCAGTTGCAGACAACAAAATGATCTCTTGTTAATCATACCTTCTTAAGGAAAAATAAACATAGTTCTGTCTGTTTCAGTTTGTTCTTGAAAGCAAAGCACAGGGTGTATTTTCTTTTACGGAGATGTAGAACTTAAATCTGCAAGTTACTGCAGATAAAAAGCTGAGACAAGATTTGTAAGAGAATTAGTATGTTGTTCTGGTAAAATCTTGGATATATATTCACACAACTGTGTCATACAACAGGGAGAAAGTTCCCATTTCTGCTCACCCCAACGATGAACTGAGTGTTCTAACCACCCATTAATGAATTCTGGTCAGTCTTCTGATGCTCCTAGTATGAGCCTATTATAATCTTGGATAATCTATGTGAGTATGAGCCAAGTACTGCTAGCAATGACTGTGTTATGTTAATCATAGAATCATAGAATCACAGAATCACTCAGGTTGGAAAAGACCTTAAAGATCATTGAGGCCAACCACAACCTAACCATACTACCCTAACTAACAACCCTCCGCTAAATCATATCCCTGAGCACCACATCCAAATGGATTTTAAACACATCCAGGGATGGTGACTCAACCACCTCCCTGGGGAGCCTATTCCAGTGCTTAACAACCCTTTCTGTAAAGAAGTGTTTTCTGATATCCAAATGTTAATGTCAAAGTAGTGGCAATAGCTGGTCACTAAATCTTAACTGGTCATTTATTCCAGCAGGAAAAAGCTAGGAACGCTAAATATTTCTTACCTTCCTGAAAAGAAAGGACTGAATATCCAGAAATGCTGCAAGTAGGGCAGAGGGATGGAAGTGAGAAGTGAAGGTTTTGAGGGTTCAAAGAAGATATAAAAAGGAAAAAGATTTAAAAGGCTCCACAGAGAGCTCTAGACAGGAGGTGAGAAGATAGATAGTCTTTTGTAGTGGGAAAGTCTGCTGTAGTAGCAGGACCATCTGAGGTTTGAAAATACACTAGAAAAATTCCTCAGTGAAAAAGGAAGCAATGACCTTGGAGCATCTCTGCCTTTAAGCATGGCACATGGGCTAAAAGAAGTTTATATCACAAGCTATAGATTAAGACTCCACACAGCCTTAGAGGAATTAACTGCCAGATGAAACTTAACTAGATCTGTTACAATATAACCTGCCACCACCAATGGGCATTAATCAGTATCTGTAACATAGGGGGAAGGAAACTAATGCACTGTTTAACCTGTCTGTTCCTACATTGCTCTTTAATCCTTTAGATAAAGGAATCTTGGGATTAAGTGGGTGCAAACTAGAGTTAGCCAAACTAAAGCAAAAGCACGCATTCTTAACAATGAAGGTTAACTAATGACTAGAACAGATTATCAAGGGATGGGATAGATGCTCTGTCACTTTAAATCTTCACATCAAGATTGGGCATCTTTTAAAAAAAATTTCTTTAATTCCATACACAACTGATGTGGAATCCGTGGGTAAAATTACATGGTATATTTGAGGTCAAACTAGATTCTGGCAATGGGTATTTGTAGTCTGAATACATGAATTTCTCTTCTGGTTTAAATTAGAATGACTTTTCTCTTAAGTCAGAATTTCACCAAATTTCTGTTTTGTTTTGTTTTTTATTTGTTTATTTCTGAAAATGCTCGACTTTTTCACAAACAAAAACTTATGAAATGAAAGTATGTCCTCACCAGTGAAAATGACTTTACTTTTGAATATTCATTCAGAAGAGCTTTGGAGAAAACAGAACTTAGTAAGACATAGATTGGAAGGAAAGTCACAGAATAGGAAACAAGAATTATTCTGCAAAATGTGTCAGAAAAGAGCTACATAAATCTGAGCCACAACTCAGAAAGGTGTTTGTTCCACTGATAGATCTTACATTGGTATTACATAAACTTTTTCAGCTTTATTGACAAAAAGGCTGGTAGCCAACACTAGTTCATGTTTCCTGAAAAATCACATTATCTTTATAAATTAAAAAAAATAATAATAAATGATTTTGAGTAGTCTGTTAATTTGCTTCAAATATAACTCAACAAATTTATGTAAGCCCAGTGTCAGAACCCAATGCTTTCTAGTTATATGGGCATCTTTTTTAAGGACATAATCCTCTTTATTTTTTTTCCCCCCTCTCTTTTTTTCTTCAGTCTGTGCAGATACCTAGAATAAGAGTAGAAATTTAGAAAGAATGGTTTAATTCTTCACTGTAGTTGCTAAACTTTGCCGCTCATTTGAGAATTCTTGAGCTGACTTGAAATCAAAGATTAATTTACTGTTTCAGAAGAAATGTACTCTAAATACATATCATATTATAACAAGACCTCACAGGGCTTTAATTGTTGCCAATTTTTTTGCTTGCTATGCTGCCACTGCATTCTGTATTCCCAGACCAAAAAGTATAAAAGATTCTTAGCAGTATAATCTGAACTTCTGGTTCATTACATACTGCAGAAGATGATCATTTAAAAAAAAATCAAACAAGATCTATGTGAAGAATAACATCTCATTCTTATATCATTGGATACAAAAAGAAATTGAAAGACAATCTAAATATGACTAGGGTGTAATTATTGACAAATAACCAAGGCATATGCTTCCTGAAAAATTGAAAGAATACAATAAATCCAAGTTTGATACCCTGCATGATCAACTGGAAAGTAGCTTTATTTTTTACCTATTTATTTAATCATGGCTTCAGTGATACCCAACAGATAAAAAGAAGGGCCATGACCCCTTACTAGTTTGTATATCACTCTCTTAAAGAAAACTGCAATATCATTCCCACTGCTGTACTGTGTGAAAATTAGTAAGCAATTTCTTAGTGTCAGAAGCACAAGAGTCTTTAGAAAATAATGTTATCATCAGTGAATTACTTTTGCATATTCTCAGCTCTATGACAATTAGCATAGATAAAATAGCAATGGTTTCTCTGAGTCCCTTTTTGTTCTGTATCCAAGCATATGCCAGAGTGTGGATGATTGACAGGTTCCTACATAAAATAAACTGGTCTGTTGACCAGTTTGATCTGTGAGCAGGATATCTCAAAGTACCAAAAAACTTTTGATATATAGTTGAAAAAACATGCCCTTTAGTGTATTCATTATCTCTCTAGCCTTCTGCTTTCTTTCAGCCTTTAGCATATATATGCATTTCCCTAGGGTTAAGCTAATGTGTTTCTCAATTCCTAGATTGCTTTAAAAAGAATCGAAGATGATAACAAAATGAATTCCCAGGCCTCTTCTGAAACACACGAGTTTTGAATTTTAAGTAATTTGTTGCTTTAAGGTAGGAGCTATAGAGATTATCTCCTAGATCAAATAGAAAAGCTGTGCATTTTGAAATGCCCACTAGTTGTCTTCTCAACCGCCAGTCAAATTAAATGATTTTATACATATGCCACAAAAGTGAAAGTTCATGATGATACCTTTCATAAAATTAATTAAAGCAAAGAACTCTGAAAGATCGTTATTTTAGATAGGGCAACACATTAAGGAGATTTAAATTTTAAAATATGAAAAAGTCTTTGAAGAACACCAGTGAGAACATATATTTATGTCTCCTGCTGTCAGATATCAAGTCTTCTTGTGATATTTCAAAAAACTGAAATTGGAGAGCAAATAGTAAATAGCTGACTCATTTGTCATGTTAATGTCATTAAGGCTTGATGTCTTGGTAATATAGATGGTGTTACAGTTTCTCATATTTTGAAATCTCATTTACCAAAGAAGATCTAGTGCCTTATATGAATGTACAGACATGAGGCTTGATTTTCTTCATAACCTGTCACAAACCCTGTAAAAACTTGCGTGTTTCATGGACAACAAAGTGAAAAACAAAAATTTCAAATAGAAATTTCCTCCAAAAACCACATGAATTGAAATGAATGGTTTGTCTTGGGTGACCCCTGGAATTCCTCTCACTTAGAGATGGTGGACAAAATTTGGAATCTAGGTTAGTCATCTACTATTCTTATAGAATCAAGAAACGGATATCATAAGATATATGGAATTAAATTGTCTTTTTCATGGTCCTTTCCAAAACCTGAGATTAGGTTGTGCTAAGATGCCAACAAATTCAGATGGCTAAAGCAGAAGTAGAAAAATTTCATTGATAATTCTCTACACAAAACAGCTCAAGAACTACAAAATAACTCTGAACTCACAATATCGTTCAAAGCTTTGTGTACAAGTAAAGGCTTTAAACTGCTTCAAATTCAATGTCTTTAGAAAACAGAAATTGCTTCATGTGGTTGTAGAGTATTATTTGTTTTGGGAAAACCTCTCAAAGCACACAGCTTCTGGTAGCTGAGAGAGGTACTTAAATTTTTGATAGCTCATAAAATGACTAGAAGAGACCCCAGTTTGTACTTTGAGCATTTTTGGTGAAGTAAATGTTAACATGCACAACTATTGTTGCATGTAAAAGATTTCTGTATTCTTTAAAGCCTTTCCATTCAGGAAAAAACAAGGATTTGCTGGATTATATCAAATGGTACAAAACAGTTCTCAGTTCTTAGACCTGGAGTGCCTTTGTGCTTACTGGAGACAGACTGTCTTACAGAGAGAACAGGCAAGGATAGACTCATAACCATCTACTCTACTAGCAACACTGAGCCGTTCTTCAAGAGTAGAAACACAATATGTTAGGCAGAAAAATAATTTCCTGATTGACAGTACTGGATCTGGCTGGGCAGCCCAAAGGGTCCGATAGGATGAAAAACAGGATTCCATTCCCATATTATATTCACCTTTTCAGTCAGTTCCCAATGATTTTTAAGACACTACAAAGCAATAAAATGAGGAGAAAAACATTACTGTGGAGATATATTCTGGAACACCTTCCTTAACTGCTGGAAAAGAGAATTTTTAAGCTTGCTCTACAGAAATGAAAATCTACACAGGACTAAAAGAGATCTTTGGCTTCATCAAGACTGACATTTTTTTCTATTTTTATCAGAGATAACTGCGCAATGAAATTTCTATCCTACATGTACCTAATTTTATGTTAATGAATTATGGTATTTCCCCTGTATATGTCTCAGTGAAAGGCAGAGACTCACTCTGTTGATAGAAACATTTCTGTTTGTAATACACATGTTTACAGTAAGTTTATATTGTGCCAATACTGTCCAACTGCTCATTGGTCTGTACAACCAGCTCTCAGTTATTTTGGCTCTCATATGGGTCTGCAGGTTTGATTTCTTAGAATAAAACTCTACTTCCTGATTAGATCGAGTTCGAAAGAGGAACAGTGTATTTTAGTAAGGTTAGGGACTTTAGAACATTAGATATACCATGCTTTTTTTTGCATAAAGGATCAGTTACTGAAGAAACATACTTAACATATTATGATCTACTGTCAAAACTGGAGGTTGAACTTGTTTTTCTGTTTGCTCAAATTCATTTAATGGAAACAAAATAAGTACTAAAAGCTTCATAAGAGGTAGACACACTGCTAAGAGTGTAAGAATTACTGACAGATGTACACTTTGTTCAAACTGTTGGGCATTCAGGTCAGACAGCCACGCTACGGAGTTGCACCAAGAAGCTAGTAAAAATTTCAGAACTTTTTTTTCTCATCTTTTGTAGACACTGTATGTGCTTGTCTTAACCTGTTCTTCATCATAGCCTGAAACATGAGGACAGACAGGCAGATGCTCAAAAGCAACTGAAATCTTTCTAAATGAGTTAGGAGACCTTATCAGCTGAGCACAGATCATACACCATTAGCAGCGTACTAAGCTTATATGATCTTTAGAAGCCACAATGAAAATACATTTTTCTTTTTTAAATGCATTTAGTAAACTAGAAAAAGCTGTTTGTTCAGTTAACATTGCCTAGGTGACTTAGAGTGAGTAATTAAGTCACAGGAACACAACCACTTGCAATTATTTCTCCCAATCCATACTGACGGATATGTTAGAGACTTGGAGAAAGGGTAGGGAAAAATGGAAAGAAAGACAGATGTCAAATAAAGTGAATCAATCTTTATCAGAATGAATGACAAGGATGATTGTTGGGAAGCTTATTATTTCTGTAGACATTTTAGAAGTAAGAACTTGCATACCACACAGTAAAGGATGAGTTAAAAAATACCAAATAACAATCTGAGTAGCAACTTCCTTCCAGGTTGATCTAATAGAAGCAAATGTCTTGTGGGAAAAATGTCATGGAATTTTGCTGGGAGGCTACCATAATGCAAAATTCCAACAGAGTAGAATCAAAGACAGCTGTCAGTTTTGGCATTCAGTAAGCTTTGATTGCCTGGATTTGCAGACGTAGAGAGTATCTTGTAGAACAGATTTCATCATAAAATATCTGAAGAGTATTTTTTGTATGTTATTGGATCATATGGTTTCAGTTTGGGTCATTGGACAGATTGGAGAACTCAATTCCATAGAACAAACATCTGTCACTTCAACTGCCCCAGTGGCAGGCAGCTCTAGGAGGTCGTTTTCCATCACATGGCCAATGAATAGGAAAAGAAGAAAAATATAGTTTGGTGGTGGGATTTACTGATGCTGTCAGACAAAAAATAAAATAATAGTAAGACTAAGAAAAATAAATCCGAGATTTCTCACAAAAAAAATTTTACTTTCCAGATACGGTTCAAGTTTTCCCAGTCAATCTACCATTACATTGTACACCAATGTATCCCTTTGACAGGACAAGATGTAATGGCTTTAAGCTGGACAAGAAGTAATGGTTTTAAGTTGCATCAGGGGAGGTTTAGGTTGGATATCAAAAAAATTTTTTTCTCAGAAAGGGTGGATTGGAACAGGCTGCCCAGAGAAGTGGTGAGGTCACTGTCCCTAGAGGTGTTAAAAAAAAGTGCACTGAGTGACATGATTTAGTGGTATAGTGGTGATGGGTTGGTGGTTGGACTAGATGATCTTAGTGGTCTTTCAAACCTTAATGACTCCATGATTCTATGATTCTAATAGAAGCTGCTGAGAAGTAAATGCTGTTGAAAGATTTGATGCTGAAAATGTCAGCAACGATCACATTTTGATGGCAATCTGAATTGAAAAAGTGGTGGGTTTGAGGAAGAAAATCCACAGAACCCCATTATCTCTCCTTAAGCAAGAATTTGAGAGAGATTACATATAGTACAAGCATGCAAAATATTTCCTCTTGAAAATTAATTAGGAGCTCCTCCATCATTCTGCTTAGCTTTGCTAACAGTGCTTGACGAAAGCTCCTGAATTAACAATGTGATATCAAAGGGTGTGGTAAGAAAAAAAATGTGAAAAATAAGCAGCCTCTGCTCAGGGTGTATACCTCAGTAAAAGCTTTTAAAAACTAAAACCTACTAAGATTTAATCAGAATTGTGAACTTTTCAAGGGACAGGATTGATTGGCCATTGCAAATTGTTGAAACACAACTGATTATGCATGTACACAATCAATTGCACAATGATCAACAGCAAATCAAGCAAACCAATGATCCAATAAACCAAGGAACCAATAAATCTCATATGCTTAGGAACAAATGACTTGTAAAGACTCTAACTCATACATGTCAGGTAATTTAATCATAAGGAGTACAAAGTTTGACATCTGAGCGGGATATGGCAATCAGGAAGTCAAGAAGGTAGCACAGGATGATGCACTATCTTTAAGATTTCAGCAAACCTCTCTATTGTCTACTAATCATCCAAAGAAATCTGTGGAATCCATAAACATACATATCATACTGTATCATAATATCCTCACAAAACCCAGCAAGTTTCTCTTATTCACTCCTTATTTTCCTGTTACTTCCTTTCAAAACATGTGCCTGAACCTTTCCCAGCAATTAAGCACCATTTCAATTCGTAGAATGGAATCTGAGTGAAGTTAAAAAGCCTGGAAGGCTGGTGGGATATCAAGACTGGGAAGAACTTCCCCTTTTACATGCCAAGCTAAAAATAATTTTCTTCCCAATAATAATTAAAAGCAATGGAAGATTGATAGTTTCATTTCATTTTCTGGATGTGCACTGTTTTTCTTCTCATAAAGCTTTCCAGAAATAATCAGAGACATTTCTGAAACAAAAAGAAATGCCAAACACTTTCTTTTCAGCTTAGTAGAGAAGCAATCAAATCCTTTTTTCACCATAAAAACTCTGCGGATATTGGACACTGCTGCTTGAGGTGCCTAAGCAACATGACAGGCTGATGCTAAACCTGGGGTGTTGGCATTCACATCACTTCCTATATGCATCCAATAGAAGTACTTCAATAACCATAGTCTGAAGCCAACATAGGCAAAAAAGTGCTGTCTTTTACTAAAGCCTGTCAGACTTTGGCTTTCTGCATGTTCTGTGAAGGGAAGCAGCCAAGATAACTGAGCTGGTGACTGCTGTAGGTAATATACCAACTTACTGCAGGAATTTTTTCCATATAGACAGGCAGCATGCAGTACTGGCAGCTTGGTCCAGTGGTTGGCGACTCTGCATATAGCAAGGGGGTTGAAACTAGACGATCATTGTGGTCCTTTTCAACCCAGACCATTCTATGATTCTGTGATTCTACTTAAGGACCATAAATGGTTTGAAATGTTAATTTTTCTCTTGCTATTAGAACCTACAGTAGATCTGATGACTGCGTTGTGGGTGAATGTTGCACAACAGGTCTGTTTTGTGACAGACATAGGAGGCAGGTTTTGGGTGAAGGCTGTGACTGTTGGGCTCAACATTCAAGAAATCCTGGCATGACTTTGGAAGGAAATAAAAGGATGCTTCTTTTTGGCACTGACTTTGCTGAAGTAACAGATTTGGAGATTTCCAAGTGAGAAAACTTTGTGAAGCTTTCATATACATATATGTGTATGTGTGTATATCTATATAAAATCGATAGAGATTATAGTTCACATGTACCGATAAGAAAAGATTTATATTGGCTACTCATTTTGCTCATTTCTGGTCAGTAGCTTTTAGACCTTACTAATAAAACTAACCAATACAACTGCAGCAAATGAAGATAAGATTAATGACACCCATTGACCTTTACATTTTTGGCCATCAAAGTTTTATGAGGGTATTTCTTAGTCATAAAATTTAACACTGTTTTCCATTACAGATTTCTTCTGCATGACTTGTCAGCTACAATAAATAAGACCTTGGTGGATTAATATTGGTATGTTTGTGTGCAGCAACCACATCAAGTCATGTTTGAACCTAAATTATCTGTACTTTCACTAGAAGAGTAAAATCCAAGAACTATGAAAAAACTTATTGAGAAAAGCATCAAATAAAATGTATGACTAATATTGTCTGTTTATTATACTGAGCATCTTTGCTCTAATCATTTAGAAATTGAAAGTTGTTCAGATTTCTTTAAAATAAAAACATTTTCTTCCTCTGATAAATGTCAGCTCTGGATTAGTTATTGCATTCAGCTAGAGCCTAACAGCAATGCAGTATTGAGCAGAAACAATGTCTATTTGCATTTAGTGACTACAAAAGTTAATTGCTCTTTTTAAATTAAATATATTACTTTACATTAAATACACTGGGAAGCAAAGATGGTTAAAAACAATACATATCATGCATGAAATATCAGCTACATTTTAGGAAGCCGCTACTACTTTGTCATTTGGTAATACCCCACATTCATTTTCTCCTAGAGGACTCTCAACTAAAATTTGAATAATGTATTTTCTTTTGCACCAAAAGGCACCAAACCAAAAGTTTACCAGGGCAATTAATTGCTACTTAAATAAGAAGGTGATAACTGAGTGGAGCTTAAAATTTGTCAGATGTTTTGCTAGAAGAACATCACATGAGTGTTATGCTGGAAATATAAGGCTTAATGATCAAAAATGTAAAGGACAATGGGTGTCATCAATCTTACCTATTTTTTCCAGACTCCAAATGTGAAGAGTAATTGTATTTAGTTTTCATATAGCACATCTCATATATAGATCTTGAAGTACTGTAAGTGAAGATTCACATGGCCATGTCTATACTGAGAGCAGTCATGTTCCTTAAGGCTTTGTTCAGGGCAAAGAGATTAAAGCACAGATATCAACTATGCTCAGGATGTTAAGTCCTAAAAAAATGGCCCATATTAATAGTGTTTTGCATGTGGGAGATGAGGCAAAGCAAATGAAGGGATTTGCCTTGGGATAGTTAGAGGTCAGAAATGGAACAAAACTGTCCTACTGTTAGGCAATGTGGCCGCCTGCCATCATAAGACTTCATTTCATTTATAGCAATTGAACCTACATCTGTGGTTCATGTCTCTGTGTTGAGGTTTCTATTTTTTTGTTTTGTTGATTTTTTATTTGGTTGGTTGGTTGGCTGGAAGAACACCGACTATTTGCACTTTCAGTGAATTAATCATTTGTCTTGGTTATTGATTTCTTCATGTTAATTGTCTTTTCACAGAGCAACCAGAATATATTGAACATCTTCCTAACTGCTTCCACCTTTTTTTACCAGCATGTAATATCAATTAACACAGAAAAAGTTCATTCAAAACATAATGCTGATGCTGATTATCCTGAAATTTGGAGCTTTGTATATAACTTCAAAAGCACATATCCACATTAAAAAGTTCTACCACATGTCACTGGAAAACTATGTATTCATAGTTAAATTTGACAGGCATGATTTTTACTTTATCTACTTTAAGCTATGTAGGTGCCTTTCAGAAGACCCAAGTTCTTTGAATAGTTAATGGAAAAAGATAAGCTTAAAGCCACCTAAAAAAGCTTTCATGAATAATTCTCCCTGACCTCAACCCATAGGGGAAATAAACATGAGCATATACTGAATAATATTTGCATGCAGAACTGGTTTTTCCATAGAAATGGATAGCAGTGTTTGTATGCATGAATATTGTGAGAAAAATCACACCCTTTGTTGAGTTGTAAAGGACAATGTCTGTAAATTTAAAGTAGATGTTTTGAAAAATTGATCACCTTAGTTATTAGAGGTTGTGAAGTTTAAAGCAAGCTACTAATTTTCAGAAGTTGTGAGCTTGTGGAATGCAACCTAAAATTTCCTTCCCTTAGCTCAAATTGCCTTGTTGACTTCATATATCCTTGCAAGCTATGTTAAGTTTCAGATTACCTTATAAAGATAAATACTGGACCTTTCAGCACGTGGCATTATCAGTAAGAGGATAAATCCTGGAAATCCTTTATGAAACCTTTTTTAATAAGACACACAATAAAGTCCTTCCTGTCTCCATCATCTCCATTTTGACAGGTTGCAAACATAAGACAAAACAGAGTCATTACAGACATATCCATGAAATATGGCTGCAGGAGTTACAGAATTCTGTTTCATACCTGGATGCCTATCAAATGAAATCAGTGTTAACATAATAAGCTAGTTATTGCTGGTATTTAAAAAAAAAAAGAAAAGAAAAAAAAAGTGTATAATAGGCAAAGTACAGTAGGAGCTCAACAACTGCAGACTAGCACTGACTGAAAGAGCAATAGTGGCCTGCAGCAAGAATCAAAGTAATTACATCTCTCATAGGAAGTGGTGAACAACAGTTAGATTAATTATATGAAAGGAACCGTAACCAGTTTACTTTGCCTAGCAAGACAGATGCTTTCTTGCAAAGTGCTTTGGTTTGACTTGGTCGGCCATCACAACCCTTCCCCTCCATCCCAAATACCACTTCTAGGTAGGAAGGGTTCAAACAGGGGTTTTATTGCAATACAGCAAGTAAAATGCAAACGTATGCTAGGCACTGAATGCTGCATAACCATCTCCATGCATTAGCTAAATCCTGTAGAGCAGCACAAACGTTAGCATGCTGTGCGCGTGTGAATGTGTGTTGGGGGGGGACTTCAGTACTTCTGTACAGACAAGGCTTCACTGCTTATGAATAAGGGCATCAGTATAAAACTAATTAGTAAATCAGGAATTCCATTCAGCTCTTCACAGCCCAGATGCAATCTGTTCAATACACTTACTAATATTTTGTGCCATCTCAGCTAAAGCATCTTTGCTGAACTGAGTGTTAAGTGTGATGTGAGTGCAAGAATTGAAAGGATAAACCGCAGGAGTGGGGAAGGGAGTAGGATGTATCTGCAGAAAACATCAGTTAGCCATTACTGGAACACTATCCCCGGTTCTGGTGTCTAATCTTTTAAAAAATAGGAGGCATTTCTGAGAAGTTGTATAAAGCTATCGTGTATTCTTGAACATATGCCTCACAGACAGAAATCACACAAGCTCTGTTTACTTAATCTACTTCAGAAAAAAAGCAGGAAGACAATTTACAGTTATCTGTCAGTATATATGCAGGGAAAGGCCTCTTTTACTCAGTGTTTTCATGGTAAAAAATCATAGTTGTATCAAAAATACAGCAGCTGAAAATTAAAATTGGACTTAATCTAATACTAGTTAACAGAAGCTGGGAGACATAGTTGGGGGGGCTGTCTTAGGAGCAGCTGTTGCCTCTGCACCTGGCAAAACTCAGCTTCTTCAGCATAAATAAACATAGTTCACAACACAAATATGTTGAACAGGTTCATGCAGGTATTTCACCACGGCCAATGTAACTACATGAGAAAAAAACAAAAACAAAAACAACAGTTTTGATGTCTAAATTTAAAAAAAGGAGACAAATAAACCTCTCAAAACCAGAGGACTCATTTGTCCTAGTCCGGATCATCAGTGGGAATCACATCACATGGAATCACACAGAGTGGCTGAGGTTGTAAGGGACCCCTCCAGATCATCTGGTCCAACTTCCCTGCTCAAGCAGGGCTGCCTAGAACACTTTGCACAGGATCATGTCCAGGTAGGTTTTGAATATCTCCAAACAAGACTCCACAAACTCTCTGTGAAACTTGGGCCAGTGCTCTGTCAACAACACAATAAAGAAATTTATCCTCATCTTCTGAGGGAATTTCCTGTGCTTTAGTTTGTGCCCACTGCCTCTTGTTTTGTCAACTGCCACCACTGGAAATAGCCTTGCTCTATCTTCATTGCACCCTCCCTTAGGATATTAGTATACACTGATAAGATCCCCTCAGTCTTCTCTTCTTCAGGCTAAACAGGCCCAGCTCTCTCAGCTTTCCTCATAAGAAAGATACTTAGAGATGCCATCCAGACTGATCTGTTCCATCATCTTTTCAGGGATGTAGTTGAAGATGACTGGCCTGTTGTTCCTTGGTCCTCTTTCTTGCCCTTTTTGTAGTCTGGAGTGACATCATCTTTCTTCCAGTCCTCAGGCATCTCTACTGTTCTCCATAACCTTTCAAAGTTGATGGAGAGTGGCTTAGCAATAACATCCACCAGCTCCTTCAACATTCATAGGCACATTCCACTGGGGCCCATGGATTGCATGGTGACAAGTTTGCCTAAGTGATCTCCAACCCAATCCTCCTCAACTAAGTCCAAGTCTTCCATCCTCCACACTTTCTCTCTTATCTCCAGGGTCAGGCATTCCTGAGGGCTTGACTTAGCAGTGAAGGCCAGTGTTTGTCTTTTCAGCATGTATCAGAGTGACTGATGTCCCCCAGGAGAACCAGGGCCCGAGACCATGAGGCTACTTCCACCTCTTTGTAGAAGGCCTCATTGAATTCCTACTCCTGATCAGGTGTCCTGTAGTAAACAGCCACAGCGGTGTCATCCAGTTAGCCTGACATTTAATCCTCACCCATCAGCTCTTAACTTGCTTTTCATCCAGCCCCAGGCAGAGCTTGATACATTCCAGATTCTCGCTCAAATAAAGTGCAACTCTACCACTTTGACTTCTCTTAAAAAGCACATGCCCTTCCATGACAGCATTACAGTTGTGAGCTACCCCAGCATGTCTCTGTGACTGCAATGAGATAATGGTCCTGCAACTGCACACAAATCTCTAATTCTTCCCTTATCCCATATGTTCCTATCTCACTCTCAGAGGTACCTCAATGGCTCAAACAGTGCTTATCTCTTCTGCGTGGATGTGATAAGATTCAGCTCACTACATTTTTAAAGCTCCTTGTGAAGTCTAATTTTTGCTGCTGCAGGCTTTGATTCTGGCTTTCCATAGTCCCAGTTTTCCAAAGGTCAATAACAGCACAAATCACTGCTTTGCTATGGGCATCCCTGCATGACTGCTTTTGTTTAAGGCAATCCTGTCCCTGAGGGAATTTGTGCCAACAGAACAAGAAGAAGGAATTTCTCTTTGATGAGTTCTTCCAGCTGTGCAAGAAAAAAAAATCTACTGAATGGGCCCAGAAGAAAGATAGTGAAACACTGTGTTGTGGAAGAGTTAGAAATGACTTAGAGATTTCCATGACTTTATTAACAGGACAGGAGGAAACAAACAGTTTCTGTAAAACTGATATCTAACATTCTGATCTTATCTCCTGTGCTTTGTGTCTTCCAGCAGTGGAGAGAGGGATACTGGTAAAAATGGGATTATCAGTGCAATAAGAAAATAATGGCAGGAATGTGCAGGTTTCAGGTGCTGTATAGGCACTGAGGGAACCATAGCCTCTAGCATAATTTAGATCAAAGAATCATAGAATGGTCTGGGTTGGAAGGGACCTTTATGATCATCTAGTTCCAACCCCTCTGTGAGAGTCAGGGATACTTACCTCTAGGTCAAGTTGTTCAAAGCCCCATCCAGACTGGCCTTGAGTGCTTCCAGGGAGGGAGCATTCACAACCTCATCAGGCAACCTGTTCCAGTGCTTCACTACCCTCACAGTAAAGAACTTCTTCTCAATATCTAGTCTACATCTACCCTCTTCCAGTTTAAAACCATTTCCCCTCATCATGTTGCTACCTGCCCTTATCAAAAGCTCTTCCCCAAACCTTATCCAATGGCTGCAATAATGACTTCCTCAGCTCCAGCGATTGATCAAAACATAATTTTTAAAGTTAGTGATTTACTGCTGGCTCCTTGTCTGCCTTCTCTATCTACCTACCTGAAAGAATAGAGAAAGAGTCTGTCCAAAACGCCATAACCTGGTTAGGTAGTACATCCACATGCTGGAAGACTATGGCTGTTTCAGGGAAATGATGAACATAAATTTTTTTAGGGAATATAATATTAGGAAGTAAGGGAGTTATCATAGCAAAATGTAACTATATTTTTTCCAGTGAATACATAATATAATGGGGTTAAATTAATAACAAAAGGTGGTTAAAATTTTAAATATAGTCTTTATATGTTTTACAAAGAAGGTGGCATGAACTGTAGGTGGAGAAGTTAAGACAAAATTACAACTGGTATGTATGTTATTAATTTTATCTTATGGCAAATGTATTTCTTAATTTGTCTCAAACAGTCTTCTCCCCTTATATGCATTCATCTCATGAAGGCATGGTGCAAATAAGAGCCCTTTATAAATTAAGACTTTTCCCGCAGTGAACTCACAGTCATCTGCATGAGAAGCAGAGATTTGTCTCCCGTCCTTCAGACAATAGGAAGGTGATCCCTCATTCACTATCTTCTTTCTCACTGAGAATTCATATGGAATGCAAGATTTCAGTATTTTTAGATCTACTGAGGTTCATTTATTTGAAGCTATTCTGTTTTCTTTGAAATATATGTTTTTTTTCTCTTATCTCTACAGCTAAATAGAGGTCATCACTCATCTTTTAAAAATAACTCCATTTCTTTGTATTTAACCTTTTAATATGTCTTTTCTTATTTACTTTGCCTTTTTGCTGTTCTTTTTTTTTTCAGGAATGATCCTCCTTAAAAAAGACTTATTAATACAATATATACATATATATATATAAATGTGATGTATATGTATTTCCTATGGAGGTTGATGGGCATTATAGAATAAGACAAAAGTACAGGAAAAGAATTCAAGGAAAACACTTAACATTTCACTGCACAAAGATAAATGAACAAAAAAGCCACTAAGTCACAAACATGCAACCACCTGCATGATAGAATTTTAAAATCTTAACTGTCATAAGTAATATAATTTTAGTTATACGTTGAAATAATTTATTTCTAGTCTGCCTTTAGAAATATTGTTTGTAGGTTAATATGAGTCTGAAATGAGCCATTTACATTGCAACTACGGATAGGTAAAATCTATTTGCACATGAAACACAAGATTGTTTTGCATCTAACATTAGCCCAAGGACTAGGAAGCAGGAAGGTTATCGTCTAGCTGCTGCTGGATACATGCTATCATTATGAAAGAGAACCAAATTCAGCTGATTCACAGATGGTATGTGGGCGCTTACAAGGATGAGAGCTTTAATAACTGAGCAAGAATAAGTAATAAGAATGTGATCACAGAACGTAAGTAGATGGCAGATACATGAGAAATACATAATAAATAAATAAATTGTAGGATAATGAGATGCAATTTATAGGAAATGAACAAATACATAGATATAGAAAGATTCACAATTTACTCTGGAGCCAGCTACCAAAAATCTGGACTTCACTCTGCTTGTTGATTAACCATATATAATTTTACACTTGTTACTGGAGGAGTAAAGGTTTCTGAGTAATGAAGCTAACAGAAAGTGAAGCTCTGTCTCAGCAAGATTGAGTAGATAAGCCCCTAGAACAGATGAAGTCAGAAACAGTGCATGAAGGAAATCATTATTATTAATGGAGAAAGAACAGAAGTAAATTCCTGGAATGGTATCTGTGACCATTCTAGGAAGAAGATGCTGGAGAAAAGACAATCCTTGGGTTTTTGTTTGATAACTCCTTCTATGAGGTTGCAGTTGGCTGCCAAAAAGAGAAATGTAAAGTGATGGAATACAATACGTACATAACTTAAGCTGAATACACAACTGTGACATTTCATGAGAGAAGAATATCATCCTACAGGAGGGCACTGGGACAGAACAGTTAAATGATTCTATATGACCAGAACACTTTCCACAGTAAGGCTTTTTTTACAGAGCCTATCACTTTATTATTTTTTAATTAGGCTGTTTTAACTTATTCATGATTGTTATTAAATTTACAATACTTTTCAGTTCTTAAATTATTCCTGTATCTTATCCTGAGGTAAAATCTTTTTAGCCTCTGGCACTTAAGCTCAAAGACTTCTCATTCATTTCCAATAACTATCTGACTTGGAATAAAAGGATAAATATATGGAACCACACAGGGCAGGAATTCAACAGTGTCATAATTTAACATGCTAACCACTCACCTCAGGAAAATTAGATAGCAGTTTGTGTCATTCATCTGAATGTGTGAATTGTGAGGAAGTTTTCCTTCACGCTGAACACGTCACTGGGTCATCTCCATATGATCCAGTGACCCATCTAAAGTAGATACCCATATCTGGGGACCAATTCTTTGCCTTTATGTCAATTGAGATATGCTCTTTTACAGGGCAGTTCAAAACAAAAATCTGCTGTAAGTGATTGTAATCATGAACCTAAAGAGCCTTTCTTTGTTCTTTGACAGGAATTCTTAAAGAGTGTAGAAAGGCATTCAGTAGGAGTTAGCCTACTTAAATGGGTTATTAACTTCCCTCACCAATTTTTTCCTTTTTTGCTTTCTACAGTAGCAATGGTCTGGATAAACCCTTGAATTAAGACTCAAGCATTAGCAAAATGAATAAAACACATCATTAGTAATTCATCTTTACTCTCCTCAAAAAATAATGTGCACATATTGTGGAATGTTTTGCTTTCTAGTAGTTGTAGATATTTCTTTCAATTTATTATTTTTCTTGAAAATATTTAGTCTGTTTTGCTGGTGAAAGCAGTCAAAGCTGTTAGCTTGATATAAAGCACAATGTGATAATGACTTTGATGACCCTTTGCTTGCAGAGAATCTCTGTCTCCTACCTAAATAAAGGTTATTGGTGTGAGAGAAAGCTTGTTTTCATTATAAAAGCAGTTATAGATCATAGCTCTCCTTCTATGGCTTTAGGTGTTAATTTTGTTATTGTAGATCCAGCACACTAACACCACAATAATTTTTTTCTTTCTAAGCTAGCAAAGAACAGAAAAGGAAGCAAATTTTCTCATTATGAAAACTTCAGTGTTTCAGGGGAAAACAAGGACAATTACAGCCTGGAGCAGTTCAAATGTTTATGACAAAACTTCTCCATGAGCAGTGGCCATGGAGCAGAAGTAAAGGCTTATATATGCCCAGGGACTATGCAGGGTCTCCTGTTAAGAGGTGCAGAGTGGTTTGCCATCACATCACTGAAAACTAATGCTCTAAAGAGGAGAGTGCCTGACTGGAATTCAGCTCCATATTAATGTTGAAATTTAAATACCTGCATGCAAATGTTTGCAGGCAT
This sequence comes from Pavo muticus, assembly GCA_016647715.1. NCBI lineage: Eukaryota > Metazoa > Chordata > Aves > Galliformes > Phasianidae > Pavo > Pavo muticus. The sequence continues at coordinate 3,732,137 of JACDJE010000121.1, forward strand.
TCTAGCTGTCTAAGCTCTCGTTTATAGTCCATGGAGATCTAATCAATATAGTCAGTAGCTTATTGAATGCTATTCAGCTTACCCTGAGCAAGTTACCTTTATTCAATCAGTTGAATTACCCTCCTGATTTCAATCACTATATTGCCTAGATCTTATTTGACTTTGGTCCTAAACTATTTCTGCTAAGAACAGAGTGTATTTCTATTTTTCCAATTCATATACATAAAAGTAATGTGAAAGTTGTGCCACAGTTTGCCAAATGGTTGATGCCCAACCTGTAATTATATATAAAATAATGATAAAATAATGAGTATTCTACCTAACAACTGCACCCAGCTTTCAGCTCATAAGGAACTGGCTGGCTCATAGCAAAACAAATTCCAGTAAGAAAATAAAACATTTTGTGTGGACAGTCAGGGGACCTGACATTTATGTTACTTGACTCTGATCAGATAGAGGCAAACAATGGCTTTTCAGGAAAACAAACAAAACGAAAATTGTTAGTCATACTTCCATGAATATTAAATTATCTTCTATCTTCTGTTTTTCTTCTTTTCTACTTAGAGTTTACTTATTCCCACACTTTGTCCACTGATACATAACTTGTACAGCAATCCTTTATCTTTAACAATAAAATCAAAACAGAATTTTTGCCATTGTTGTTGCTTTATTTCATAGAAAATGAATAATCATGAATACAGCCCTTCTGCAAAATAGCATGCCTTCATAAACAATGAGAATAGAAGGAACAGTCCATTCTTTTTTCATCCTTTTTTGTCAGTTACTGTTTCTACTCATGCTCTCCACTGAAAGCAGAAGTATCTTTCTATACCTTTTTGTATTTTTTTTTTTTTTTTGACAAATTCTTCCCATGGAAAACAATTAGATAAATGTTGATGTTGCCTTAGGATAAATACTTATTTTCTCTGCAACACAATCAAGCAGAAGACAGTTCAGCTACTATCAGAAGTTTGGGTTAGAGTAAGGTTTTAGTAAACCAGTTTACTTAGGTTTCTTGGACATGATTGTATTACCTATTTCAGACCAGATCTTCAAAATGGCTTAAAATGACTAAAATTTTCTAGGATGGGATTCAAATACCTGAGTTATTAATTTATGGTCCTTACCCTGCATCTGGGAAAAAATGGGTTCCTTTGGGGAATAATGAGTTCATCAATATGCATTACATTCAAACTGTAGAGTTTTTAATTTAGGGTATAGGACTCGCTGGAAGATCAGATGATTCTTTTACATTGTTCTTTCCCAAAATTCACATTTATCTACAATCCTAAATTTCAGTATCAAGTAATCAGAGTTCACATCTGTAAAATTTCCTGTAGAAAGCAAGCTTCTAAGACACCCTTTTAAACAAAGGTGTCTCATTCGCTTTTTTTAACAGACAGAGAGCATGAAGCTGTGACAGGGAATGATCAGGTCAGACTTTAGGAGAAGGTTCTTCACCAGAGGGTGGTCAGACTTAGAACAGGCTCTCCAGGGAAGTGGTCATGGCACCGGGCTTGCCTGAATTCAAGACACATCTGGACAGCGCTCTCAGTCATATGGTCTGGTTTTTGGGTAATCTTGTGTGAAGCCAGGAGTTGCACTCAATGATTCTAATGGATCTCTTCCAACTCGGGGTGTTCTATGATTCTATGATTATTTGGTGTCCCTTAGAGGCTGAATTACTAAGCCAGAAACAGAAGACATTTACTCTATCTCTTCTTCGGTTGCAGAGTTTTTTTTAAATTTCCAACTTCTACTCTCCATATAAGCACTCTCATGAGAATACTCGAGACGCTTTCACCATTTACTTTGAATTAAACAGAAAGAATCTTTCTCTCTAGGGAAATTTCATCCCAAAAAACATGATTTAAAAATATTAATAAATTATAACTTCATTTTGTAATATAAAACTGTTTCCGAGCTATTCTACCAATGAATTTATTAGCTGAATGCTTTATGACCTTTAATGAATTTTATCCTCACGCGATCTTTGTGATGTGAAATATTCACAACCAGTTTTTTTGTTGAACCATTACATGAGACAGGCAAAATGTTTTACTTAACATCACACAGAATGTCACTGTCCACATGCATATCTTTCCCTTTTATATATTCTTGAAACAATATTCACAACATTCAGACAAAATCAAGAGATCAGAGAAGTGAAGAGATGAACTGGTTTCAAGAAGGTCAAGCTAGGTTAAATGCTTCATCTGCACACTTTGATTGAGTTCCTTTAAATGTGCTATTGGAAGCAGTGTGTTAACATCAATATAACTTTTCATTTGCTTTCCAAGGATTCTCCATTAGTCATTTGTCAATCAGATTTTTACCTCTTTCAAACATTCTTTCTTTTCCATTTTTTTCTTCTTTTTCATTTTCAGCTTCCTCTTCATTTTCCTTATTTTTTTTCTTACTCTTTTTGTCTGTCTTCTTTTCTTTCTTTTTTTTTCCCCCACTCTTGCAGAAGCACTTATTAGGATTCAGAAAGAGAAATTTCCAGCAGTAGAAAATAAGCAAACTCCTATGGGCAATGTCACTGCTAATATGAGATGTCCAAAAGCATATGTTGGTTCCTTCAGGCTGCCTAATGATATTCCTTTAATCCTTAACAGTGCATGATGGACACTGGGTAAACTATTCATGCAGATATATTTTGTGAAGATTTGAAATTGGTAACAATATCATTGCAAAATTCATGCTCTCCTGAATAAACTGCACAGTAATAGTCTTACCCTGTGAACAAAGCTTTCAACAGGGCTTCAGCTGAATGAGCCATCTAATTCAGAACAGACGAAGCATAAAGAAGCATAAATATTGTACAATGGTTTCAAAAAAGGCCATGCATGACTGCATGTTTCCTGATTGTCATTTGTTTATATGTAGATTTATCAGAGCAACCACCAGTGCTGCACTATTAGCACTACCAGTATACATTTATAAGCTAACCTTAGGAAACGGTGTAGGAAAAAAGACACTTGATCATTAATGCATGATTTAGACCCAGAGAGAACTGTTGGAAAGCTACCCAAGTGTTTGTCTGACAACCCAACAGGCTCATTATTGATATTGAAGTAATTATTTATGTAAAAGTAAAGAAAAAAAAAAAGCAACCAGCCAGCCAAGAAAGTAAGGTGTTTAAAAGGAGGAGGTAAAGAAAACATGTGCAGCGCATATTCAGTGCAGAAGAGGCTGCGCTACAGTGAGAGTTGCCATGGAGACTGCTGGATATTAGTAAAGGAAGTAGGATCTGTAGGTGAGGAGCTGAACGCATTCCCTACAAACCCTCAGCACCCAATGAAGTTGAGGCAAGTCTGGATCTGCCCCTGTTTATTGCCAAAGCAGTCTAGCACCTGGAAGGAGGAGACTTAGATGGGCAGCAGTAGTTAGTAGCATAGGAGGTAGCAGGAGGGGTTACTGCATAGGAAAAATTCCCCAATAAACTACCATCCCTGGAAGAAAAGAAGGATTTAATTAATGCTTAGCATGAATGCTGTCTATGCAATAGCTCTGCTTTTTGAGAGTGAGAAATAAATTACTTAGCCTTTAAGAAAAGTATCTTACCTCAGCTGTCCTGGCTGGTGAATCATGAAGACTATGTCCTCCTATTCCCCACTCTCATAAAACCTTCCCTTTCCACAATGGGGAGCATTAAATAACTAGCTGCTTCCTTTCTTATAACTATGATTACAACTGGAGTAAGGAGAAACATAAAGATGAGGCTTAGGCTGTGAGTACCTGCCCCACTCTGAGTTCCACACAACCGTCCTAAAAAACACATTTGTGCTCTCATCTTAAGAATTACTCACAAAAAAAGTTGTCACACTGGGTTTAAGCATCCATCTCAAAATACAGAAGTGAAATCCTGGCTTTCCTGAAATGCCTTGAAAGCCCTTCACAACATAGCAGGCCCAGGTTCCTTTCAGAAAATATTAACTATAATAGGAAGAGATGCTTTCTGCATGATCATCATTCCTCACCGAGGCTCTTAGGACTGATGCTACTCCATGCTTTCTTTCCTGATGCACATTCATATTCACCATAACCCAATATCACCCACTCACCCTGCACTTATGCAAAAACTCACTGATGAAACAGTAGTCTCTAAGGAAGCTGGATTTCAAGGAGAATTACTTCTTCCCAAGTAAAATCTCACTTCTCTTGTTATCTCAGTGGGAAGGAGTCTTTTTTGCCATTTGCTTTTTTTATAATTTCCTTTTATTTTTTTAAGGGAATCAAATATAATGGATCTTTTTGCATAAGTCAGTTATCCTCGGTGAAGTAGTGCTCTGTACTTCATGGCATAGGCACACTTCCTTTTGATCTCAGATCGCCTAACCATTGCAAAAATTTTTGCCATACACAGATGCTGTGAGAATCAATAGCTTTGGATTTTAAATCCTAAAAACTAGCCAGACTCAGAATCATGATGGTACCCTGCGAAGAAACACGTATTTTTAAACAAGTGAATAATTTAGGGTTTAGAAAATTCACACATTTCCTATTCATCAGGTTGTCATTCCTGTGTCAGTCTTTGACAAATTTTGCTTGCATCTGACTACTATATCATCACTGAGAGTTAAAAATAAATACACAGGAAGTGTGATTGCTTCTTCACCTTGATACTAATCAACTGCTTCACCCACTGGGATCTCAATCCTTGCAGACATCACCGTTCAAATTGTTGGGTTTGGCACCTTACTTTGATTGCATCACTCCCTCCATGATGCGTGGCTTAACCCTTAGCATATCTAAAGAAAGCTTTCTGTGCTAGCCTTTAAAAAGTCATTTATTTTACCTTATTTCTGTAAGCTTTGTGATTTCAACAAACTAGAAGCCATCAGCTTTGCACTGTTATTGATCATCTGCTTTCCCTATCAACACTTCCGTACTTTCTGAATATCTTTACATCCTGTGCTGAAAAAGTCAATCAGAACATTTGTGAAGGAATTATATTATCAGTTTTAAATCTTTCCTTAAAAACTGCCTTGTCTCAGACTACTCAGCCAACTACAGTTTTGTACTGTCTACAAAGAAAGTTTTTTTTACTCTGCTTCCTCAATTTCTTTTTAAATTCAGCATTTCACCTCCTGTGTCTTTCTGTTAGATAGCTCACCAGATATTCCATGCTGAACTAAAGACTACAAATGCTAAAGACAGAAAATATGCTTTTTCTCCCTTGTAAAACTCTTTCTGTGCACTGATCTTTGACTACATCTCTTAAGGCTACACAACCAATCAAGGATTGCACAAAGCAATTAAAGCTAATATTAATAACATTGATATAGTGATTTCAAACTATTTTTGTAGAGGATCTATTATCTTAGATATTTAAATCTTGGCTGCTTCGAGTAGTGGAATAGCTACACTAGCAAATAATGCAGTTGATAATGAATAGACTAAGTCTCTTGCTAGATATGTTTTTTTTCCTTTCTATGACCTATGAAACTATAGCACCAATTCTTATAGCTCCATAATCATTTTAATGTAAAGCCTGAGTAGCAGTGTGTGTATTGGCATCTGTCCTTTGGAGGTCTCGGCACTACTTGCCTCACTATGAAAGAGACTGTATTCTTGAGTTTCAGTCTAGCAACCTCTACTTGAGTAGCTACACTGCTAGGAATTGTCATGGGAATCTGTGATGTGATCAGCAGGGTATGACAGAAAACGGCAACTGGAAGAAGAAAAGAAGAAATGGACGAAAGCAGGCTTGGAACTGTCATCAAAAAGCACCTTGGCAGTAATGGAAACTGTCGTGGGATCCCTAGTGAAGCTGAGGGACATAAAGCAGACAGGTTTGGGTTGTTTGCTTTAGCCAATAAATAATGAAAAAGATAGGTGCATAAGTAAAAGCACTGGGGAAACTTTCTAAGGATGTGTAGATCAAAAACTGCTTCAGAAACAGAGCCACATACAGATCCACAGGATCTGTCTGTCAGATAACAAAAGATTGCTGTTCATTTCATGTTAGGGAAAATATGTGTTTCCTTCTGTAAGTTAAACAAATGCAAAACAACTGTAGCTTCCAGAAAGCTGAAGCCAGATCAGTGACAACTGCCAGACGGTCACTTGGGATGCAGGTAAATACCATGGGCAAATACCTCAGGCAAATGTTTCATGTTAAGTGCCAGTAATTAGTGTTGGAGCATGTATGTAGTTATTCAGATTTATGTCTCTTTAAATGCTCTATAGGAAAATAATGTACTTTTATAATAATTTTTTTTTTCTTTTTTTTTTTTTTCTTTTTGAGGTGAAGGAAAAAGAAAACGATGTATATAAAGCTCAATACATCAAAAAGCTTAAAATGTGCCTGTTCAATACGGGCATGAGCATGAGTTAGAACAACATGGAACTCACTGTCTTAGGCTTATCTTAAGCTGCTCCAGGGCACTCCCAGGCTGCCTGCTAAAATTCAAAAGTGTGGCATACAGAAAGCAGAACCACAACATTTCCCCTACAACTTTCATCACCTACATGCTCCACAGAAGTCAAAAGGAACAAGAGAAAGGAGTGACATATCACTGAAGAATTATTTAGTGATTCTGTATTGTTCCATTTCCAAAGTTAATCCAATTCTGCTAGACCATGTGCAGAACTTGTTATCTAAAGATACTAAGGGTATGTCTAAAACACAGTGTTGCATCTTCAGTAGACTATAGTTGTGCCTCTGCTAGCTTTAAATTAGAATCATAGAATCTTCTGAGTTGAAAGAGGCCTTTAAAGGCCATCTAGTCCAACTTCCCCACAATGAACAGGGACACCTACAGCTCCATCAGGTGCTCAGAGTCCCATCCAGCGTGACCTCAGGTGTCTCCAGGGACGGGGCATCCATCACATCTCTGGGCAACCTGTGCCAGTGCTTCACTGCCCTTATTGTAAAAAC
>JACDJE010000121.1:3739346-3770961 GCA_016647715.1 Pavo muticus
AAAAAAAAAAAAAAAAAAAAAAGCAACGTATATTTTTTTGCTGATTGAATAGCTTCACTTATAGGATAAGATATTCCTTATTTTTCTTGGTTGGGGCAAAACTACAGGAAAAATAGCATGGGTGTAGCCCAGCAGAGAAACAAGGAGGGTAATGGCCAAAGTTGGGAGCACGACTGTTCATTTAACTGCCTACGTTTTTTGAGAGATTCTGTGTCCTATGCCAAACAACTGCTTTTATTGATCCTTTCACCTTTGTCCCTACCATTATTTTCACCATGGAATCATTTCTTCTCCGCACTCTATTTTCTGGTTGTTTTTTTTTTTTTTCATACTTCACAATATTTCCACTCCTTGTTCACTCTCTATTCCATTCCCATCTCCTTCTTATTTTCTCCTGCCATTAACAGGACATTAGCTGACACCAGGCTGTTATCTTTACTTTCTTTATCATCCCATGCTAACATCCCCTCAGTCTGTAAGCTCTCTTGTGAAGAGACTGTTCTACTTTAAAATGCAAAGCATAGGCCCATTCTGCCCCTTCGGCATGATACTAATAAAGAGAATTCATAAGACTGACAATTAATCTCAATATGCATTACAAAAATGGATTAGCATTAGTTTTAATAAAAATTTTGAAATCGTTAAACAACAAATTACTATCGCCATTGGCTATAGACCTCGAATAGTATTGGAATAAAAGTTTGATGACCAAAAAGTTCCATTTGCTGTGCTGTCTTGTACTAGCACATTTGTGCCCTTGGCAGCCTCCAAAGTAACTAAATCAATATATTCTATTGACTGCACCCGCAGTAGACATTGCTGCCTTGGTCATTTTATCACTCTCATCCCCATGCTTGCCCCTATTTCTCCTCTAACTCTTTCATACCCTTACAACCATGTTGCAGGTTCCATTTCCTGAGTGTGGCAGGGTATATGTCTATTCTGCATCTAAACACATTTGTTTCAGAAACTAATTATATTTATTGATTAATTCTAAGTTTTCCTTCTAGCCCTTTAATCTAAATGCTAAGCATAGTAAACGTTAGAGCATCTGGTTGTGCGTCCTTTATTGTAATGGAGACATGAGCTTTGCAATGGGATCCTCTTATATTGGATCTATGGATGTACCAATTATATAGAAAGCAAGTTCTTTATAATCTCAATAAAAGACTGCAGCACAGTAAATCACATTTTTCATTCAGAATATGTCTGGCTATATTCTCATTTTGTCAATCAAGGTGGCAGTTGGACTTTGACCTGACTTCAACTTTGGTTTATAAATTGAAATTCCTTTCTCACAAGAAGCAGATAATCCTCTTCCAACTGTTTAAAGTACAATACTGAATAGGGAAAAGGTTTAGCTTGCAAACAGAACAATCAGAATATCAGTGCTTTTAGTTTCATCTCTCAGTGATTTTATGGTTTTGCTCAAGATTTGTTACAAACTAGTCTTTTTTTTTTTTCCACAGCTGCAAAATTAAGATGGATAGGTGTAAATATAGGATAATAAAGATAATAAATATGCCATTTATTTTTAAAACTGTTATTTGTATTATTTATCAATAGTGTCCATTGCATTAAATGGTATGATACTCAGATCACAAGATGTGATCTTTGATCCAAAGTCAAAGAGATTTCTTCAGGTAGTTTGATAGAAAGCAGAGAAGTTATAAATATAAAGGAAAAGGGCCAGAAGAACATGTCATACACTCTTTTTGCTGCAGTGGACAGAGAGCACAAAGCATAAGCTCTTTTGATACTTACTTAAAGATTCCCAGACTGATTTAATTTATAAGATTTAAGCTTTGTGAATTTGAATTATGATCTACTGTAAGGGTAGAATTTTGACAATATTGGCAGAGGTACAGTGAAGTAATTATTACCCAAGTTTGGTGTTAGGGATATGTAAAACTTACTCTATGCCAATATCTTTTCCTCTATAGCCTTCCTCCATGTCCATCTCAGTTAAACTGAGGAGCTGAGTTATCAACCAAAGAAGATGGCTTGCCAAACATGCCTCACCAACAGGTATTTTCAGAAAGCTTTTCATTAAAGTACACTGGGGCACATTCACTTTTCAGGCCCATGAAGGCTCAACCAGCCATATGCTACGTATGCAAACTAAAAAAAAAAAACAGAGCAAAACTTAGCCCATTATCTTTAGAATTAATGCTCAAATGACATGGCTACAATAGATCTGACAGGTTTTCCTGCTAATGTAATTGTATTGCATTGTGTTATGAATAATATTAATTGACATTCAATTTGCAGGTGATCTAATCACATTTTCCTTTAAAAGGCATAATATTGCCTTGCTGCAAATGGGGTATTTAAGCTGACTTGAGAAATCTATTTCTGTCCCTTTTCACTCCAATATCCCTATTTCTAACTTTGTTGCTTCAACATTTGGCAGGGAGCACTTAAGAAGCATTTCGTGATCAGTATCCATGAGCTAAAAATGCTGGTAGAAATCAGTGTGAAAACTGCAGGGTTTTCTCTGAAAGTACTTGGTCTCTGTTTTATCTCTCTATAAAGCAACGTCTCTGACCAAAAAAAAAAAAAAAAAAAAAAAAAAACCCCACAGTTTCACTAAAATGCATTCATGTCAGCATTAAGTGAGTTCTCATACATTTTGATGGGACATGTATGTAGATGTGAATTGGGAAATAAAATGAATGGGAAGTGCAACATAATCCATTTAGGAAGAGTTCTTCATTTATGCAAGAATAATAATGAATCTCAAATTCATGATTAATCATAAAAATTATAAGAGACCTTTCCTCCACCTCTGCCAGTATTTCCACACTTTTTGCTTTGTGTTAAGCCATAATTTGTTGATTAAATTAACATTTTCTATAGGCACGTTCATGGAATGAGCAGCAAGGGTTATTACGGTCTTAAAGCAGTTTCCTTGGCATTTTACAAGGCAAGCATAAATCGCATTTCGTATTTCAGAGTTTCCACTTCCCTTGAGGGCCTTCAATGAGAAAAGTGCTAACTTAAGCAAAAGAAAATGAAATGCCTGCATTTCTGGTGCTTTCTTGCAAGAGGAAAATAGCTATGGGTGGAAGGAACATTTGGGAAAAAACAGCATGGACACTTTCACTGCAGCTGTTTGGCCTAAGGCTTTGTATAGAAACATTGCAAAAGTATTTATTGATTTACGAAAGTTTTTTTCCTGGATGCCATAGACGTTTAGAAAGGAGGTTGAATCATGTATAATTAATGTTAAAGAAATGAATAAGATAACTGCCTATGTAGGGAATTAATTTATCAGCCCACATACAGTTAGAAGTAGTCAACAGAACGTCAGATTATCAGCTAAATATCACAGCATCATTCCTAGATCATTATCTACATATTCACATGCAGAAAGCTGCATAATGCAAATTGTCTGCTTACTAGAAAAATAGGGAGAAAGTGATCAATGACAAAGACTGATCAGAAACTTCGCATTTTAGGCACGGACGTCTTAATGGGTAAATGACCCATAGTTAAAATATATTTTGCATTTCCATCATGAGGAAAGCAATGTCTGTGTGAGAACACAATTTTAGGCATCTGAATTTTCCCAATTACAAATATGCAGGGCATGTTATAGATACAGATGACTTCAGGTAGTTGGCTAACACTGTATAGTTTAGTACAGCATCACAAAGAGAAACTAATTAGCATTCCAAAGCACTTAATGTCGACCTTGTGTTTGAGGTAGCCAGTGCCTTTCCCCAGCATCCATTAAAATAAAGCCACAGCATGCGTATGCAACTATACTTCTACATCAACTTACGTTTTCTTGGCTAATTGTAGCTCATTTTCTATAACATGCTGTAGATATAGCTACAGTTGCTTGTCTTACTTGGCATCATATTTGCTTGCCAGTCACATCCTAATTTATTATTCTGCTTTAGTGTAGCTGTCCTCCATGTAGAGCACATCTGAGATCATCTTTAGGAGTTGGACTTGCCATGCATGCAGAGAGATGATCTGCCTCAGCAAAACTAGATTTGGAATAGGGCTCTAATGATTTATCCATAAGGCCAAGTAAGATTGTAAGTTTAAATCTACTGCAACAGCTTGCTTGTTTCCACTGTGGGATAAACAGCAGCACAGAAGAAAAACGAAGTGCTCCCAGACTAAGATGCTCTCATCCCAGAACAGTCAGTCCTGGTTATTACTACACTTCTAGAGCATGATATCTTCCAGAATGCAAGTGAAATTTATAGGTACTTTGAGCATCTTCTCGCAAAAAGAGAGGAAAATGTGTCTGCTGGGGCACAGATTTGCCTTGCATAACCTGGTGATTTTTCAAGTGTAATATAAAAGCTGGGATACACTGCTTACACAATGCTGTCAGGTTAATAAGAGAACTGTTCTGGGGGAAAAAAAAAAAAAAAAAAAAAAAAAAAAAAGAAAGAAAAAAGAAAAAAAAGAAGAAGAATCAAAACTGTGCTTAAAGAGAAGAGAAGGTAGTTTGTCCCCAAAAGGGCAAATCTTACGTTAGCAGTCGGCATAACAAATAAAAATATGGCACCAGCTACATACACACCTAGTTCTGACGCAGAAAATTTCTCCTTTCAGACAGGCATGTATCTTGCTAACTTAACTGTTCATTTATTTTAGCTTCACTGGGCCAAATTCCAGTTACCTGTAGAGGGGAAGTTGGATGGGAGTTTAAGATCAGTTACAGAAATAGAAAAACCCTGCTGGATCTAATGACAGCTGTGGCAGTTTAATTCCTATAACGTGTTATAGGAATTAAACTGATGTGTTGTCTTTTTAAGGTAAATGAATTTGACATGCATTGACTGGGATTGGCGGTGGCAAGTGCCTATGAATCCCACCTAATTGTATACAAGTAGATGTAACTGGGAAGCTTCAGTTTGGTCTTTTTTTAGAGATAAAAGAAACTTTCTTCATGTCAATTTTGATCTTGTCTAAGAGAATTAGTTGCAAATTTAGGAAAAATTGCTTTGCCTGACGTTAATTTCTTCATTATTGGAATGGATTTTGAGTACTTAAAATAAAGCTTTCACATGGTGACTGCTTGAATGAGTGAAATAAAATAGAAACAATAAGAAAATAAATAAATAAAAGCAAGAGAAATTATAGATGTCTCACTAAAATGATGACAAAAGCTCACTCTCATCAACATACAAATCCCTAAAACCACATTGGAATAGGACATTAAAAAAAACAAGCCTTCCTTAGAAGCAGTACACTACCAAATTGTTACTTCTATGCCCAAGCAACCAGAAAGGCCTAACTATTGAAGAATTATCAGGCCTCATTGTTTATTCACTAGGAATTAGAACTGGTTTATATCAATGCGTATGCGAGGTATATCAAGACTGACAGATGAGCTTTCCCACTATATTAACAACAAACAGTCCTCTGCATAATGCTTTCCACTTTTCAACTTCAGTAGTGATTTCAGCTAGTATAATTTTGCTAAGTGGTACCTAAGAGAACTGTCACAGTCTGCAAAGAGTGTTAGGACAGAGGTGAGCAAAATTGTAGGTCCTTCAGGAGTGCATAACTAAAAGTAGGAGAATTAAATTAAAACTAGAAATATCAGTGGCCTGATCATTTAAGCACACACCAGCTGATATCACAATTCCTACTTCAAGAGGCCTAATTAATTCCTATCTCTGTTTTTTGATAACACTCGTCAGATAGTTACAGAATACCATCTCTTCATTGCTCATTGCTAAGCAAAGCAATATTAAGGACCTAGTTTCAATAGCAAATGTGACTCAGTACTACATGTTTACAGAAGTAAGATATTAGGCTGTCTAACAATTGAGTAAGAACTGAGTTTGAAATGTATCATTTTGAGCATTAATCTTCCAAGTGAAATGTGAAAGCCCTAGAACAGAGGCTTTTTGAAAGCACTTGCAGTGGAAAAAGCTTGATGTAGTTGTTTTGAAAAGCCTTGAGTTCAAATACTTTTCTGTACATCCTGCAGGCTGTTTGCAGACCAAGAGAACCGATCAACCAATTTCCAGTGCATTATTACAGTCCCTTCTCCTGAGTTCTACATGGGAACAGACAGATGATTACATGAATTTTTCCGGCAACGATGAGAGAGCATTTTGTGGGCTTTCTGAGCTGCCCCACTATGTGATAGATATTTATGGGGAAATCAGAATCATAGAGTATCCTGAGATGGAAGGGACACACAACGATCATCAAGTCCAACTCCTGGATCAAAATGGCTGAGCTTGCAAAATAAGTCCCTCTGGTAGTCACTCTAGGAGTTCATTGCTGGATGGTATTTATCCAGACTCTTTTCAGATGCAAAGAGGGAATGAGGAGAACGATACAGGTTTTGTGCAGTCAGTATTTGATTTACACGTGGTCATCTGTATTGGCTATGTGCAGGAGAAACATGTTTATGGGTTGTAGTGGCATCTTCTCATATCAGAAGAGTGTACAAGACCTTCTTTGCCAGATTTAGGGAGAGCACAGTTCAGACAGAAGCACATCAGCTGGAGCCAAATAAAGAAGTCTTATCATCCCTATTTTACTCTGGAAACAGCAGATCATAAAATTCATCCAAATTACAGAAATCAGAGAATGGATGTTAAACATGTCTCTGCCTTTTAATGAATTCTCAGGCCTTTGATTTTAATACTCCTCAAAAATAGCATACTTTTTTTTTCTTCTAAATCTAAATGATTACAGCTTGAGGTAGGCATAGAGTAGGCATAGAGGCTGCAGAAAACTGGGGACTATTTGTTTACTTTTGGGAAATTTTTACTTTTTCTTTTCAGTTGTACTTTGTCTTTTTCTTGTACATTGGCTTCTACCTAAATCCTTCACACTGCATTTAGAACCAAATAAAGCATTAATATGTTCATTTGTGTGAAATGTTCTCTTAACTATTACCTCAGGCAGTCTTTAGTTGGATCTGATAGGGAAATGCATTGACATTGTTAAGGTTAATGACCCAGTGATTAACAATACACATTTTGCAGCTCAATGCTTCCAGTCATTGTTTCACAGAGTAACGTGAACAACGATATGTATATTATGCTACAATATCTGGAATGGAGTCTTTCTTTCTCCATAATAGGTGATATAAAAGAAATCACTCCATGCTTAAATTAGTACTTCTAAAAGATGGACAAAGTTTTATACTTATCAAGAACGTGAGGAATTTCACTGTGCTCACAGACGATACTATATTAATCCTGATTAGCTCATAAAGTCAGTCAGCTTATAATTTGTATCCCACTGCATTTAGCTAAATCATCCACAATTTAAAAAAGATACTTTTTATACACATAATTACATCTAACTAAAGCTGTAGTGCTATATTGGATCATCTGTAGCGCAGATCTGATGTGAACTGATGATCCACATGATTGCATTTCTATCCAGAGCACACAATATGACTTTTATGCTGTATTTATGCTGACTGTGGCACTTACATTTGGCATAAAGTTAGACCAGTACGGAAGAGCAACTCTCAGTCTCACATAAAGTCACCCAAATCAAATTTAGCTTTTCAAAATTTTTGTAAAAAAACCCTGAATTTGTGATGTGAATTTGTACTATTTCAGTTTCTGGCTGTGGTGGCTTAGATTAGTACAGTATATATGTACCATCCTCTGGAATTGGGATCTAGCGTTCAGTACAGTATCTGCAATGGTATTGCTTCTCTTGAATATCATATTCAGTGGATATTTTTCACAGTCAATGTTTATGTAGTTCACAAATGTAATCTCATCTAGTTGCCATTTAAAACAGATTTTCATTTCTTAGGAAACAATGGTTTTGAGAGCATTAATATCTGAAAATAGAATGACTGTAAAGGACATTATTCTATTGTTTCATCAATTTCATCTCCATTTGAGTATTACAGAATAATTTATAAATATTAAGTAATTCATTGAGCTTTGCAGCACGCCCTTGTTTATAAGCTTTGAATTAGCATTTTAATGTATTTTACAGGACTTGCTTATACTAAATTATTTTCAGGTTAATATAGCATAACGAGCTAAAAGAATAAATAGGACAGTGGCAAGTTTCACTAAGTAAGGACAGAAAAAAGTCATGTAGTTAGTCATATCTGTCATGAAGGCATCCATTACGGATTAGTGCCATTTATTTTATTTATTATACATAAAGAAACAAGCTGAGGCATAACACATTAGTTATATCTGGATTATAACTGTAATTAAATGAATGTTCAGATTTTCAAAAGTACCGTACAGGAACATCATAGAATCACAGAATGGCTTGGGTTGGAGGGGGATCTTAAAGATCCTGTAGATGCAACCCCCTGCCATGGGCTGGTTGCTCACCACCAGATAAGGCTGCTCAGGGCCCCATCCAACCCAGCGTTGAGTGCTTCCAGAAATGGGGCCTCTACAGCCTCTCTGGGCAGCCTGTTCCATTACCTCAACACCCTGTCAGTATGGAATTTCTTTCAAGTATATAATGTAAATCTCCCCTCTTTTAGTTTAAAGGCACCCCCCTTGTCCTATTGCTATTAGAGTGTCTTAAAAAGGCTGTACCCCCTACTGTTTGTAAGCTCCAGAAGGCTGCAACAAGGTTTCCCCTGAGCTTTCTTCTCTAAGCCCAACTCCCAACTAAACAAGCCCAATTCCCTCAACCTATCTTCCTAGGAGGGGTGCTCCAGCCCTCTAAGCATCTTTGTGGCCCTCCTCCAACAGCTCTGTATAGTGAAACACATTCTGTTTAATACTGGAAAAAGCAAGTCTTCACTGCCCTGAAATTTTAAGTTATATAGGTGATTAAGCATGGACTGAAGAAATCTTCTTAATTATTTAAATGTATATACATACTATGGCCCAGATCCTCATTCTCATTTACTGATTAGATCCTTGAAGAGAAATATATAAACTATAAAATTCACACCAGTTCAAATGGGATAAATGATTAGTCCTGAGAAATGATTTTCAAAGAGAAAATTTCATCTCAGAGGGACATCACATGGAAAAAGGTTAGTCTGTTTCTCAACTATCCACATGAACATGTGTCATGTAATACCTTTCAGTCACATTTGTTCATGCAGTACAGGCTTTGAGAGGATTAAGAGCAAATTTGTGAACTGAAACTTCAGCTATTACCATTCTCCTACATCCCCATTAGGTACAACACTTAGGTAATGTTCAGGCAATATACTGAAGCTTTCAAAAGCCATCAACACCAAAATGCATTGGAGTGCTACTAAAGATAGCTTGCTGTAGAAACAAGGATGCCAAAGGTATGTGCTATGTAGATGACAAAGGTATGTGTTAATCCACGCCAGTCTCTCATACCAAGATAGTTTCATGAAAAGATGCAGCTTTCTTTTGTAAGAGACAGAAGATGAAAAGCTGCAACATGAAGTGGTTTGGAACAGGACATGTGGCAAGTCACTTTTTATCTTTAAAATGTTCACAGAAAATTTATATCGCCTATAGAAAAACAATAGATCGGATCCTAACAACATTTCTTTGGATTCATATTCAAGTATGACTTCTAATTTATTTGTATGGCGTAGTTTCATAGATGATGTGAATTAAAGATAAGAAAAATGACAGTAAGAATTAACGATGAGCATTTAATTAGTAAGGAAAGGAAGGAGAGAAAATTAAAATAATTTTGGATACAAAAATTCATAAGAATTATAAAAGTTAAAATTTTTGTAAAATATTCTGTGCAAAGCTAACAAGTTTCATCTGTAAGAGATGGTTACTCTGGAAAGGTATGAATGTAACTTTCTTCAGACTTCCAATCTTGTTGCAGATATAAAAGCTAAATATGCAACAGATTTAGCTAGATTTTATGATTTAGTAAAATACATGACTAGATATAGATTCTTAGATGTTTGCAGGACTGGAGACTAGCTAATTCCTTATCTAACAGAGTATTGGCAGAAAGATGTGCAAAGTGAGGATCACATAGAGCAGTGTATTCATCAGACATGGCTGGAGACACCTATTTAAAAAAGAACTCAGTCTTCCATCACATACTTCACTTTGCCTATGGGAAGAATTTCACTGTCTTAAAAATTATGTACCATGTATCTTGATAGTTAATTCTGAATTTTCTTTAAAAATCTGTTTGTGGTACAGAAAATATATCATGTGAGACATCATTGTTCTGCAGTCTCCAGTGATTCATACTGTTAAGTCAAAGGTTGTTAATCAATTTAATCAAAGATGCTATGATTAAGGTTTACTTGCATCCTGATCATGCGATGCCTTTAATTTCCCAGCATCCTCACCACGATCCATCTGTAGCTGAATAAAATGAAACAAACATATAAAAATGAAATAAACATATAGAGCTCTAAGATCCCTTGGACACTCCAATATTAACTATTTTCTCCAAGGGTTGAAGTGTTCCAGCAAAGATTTTGCTGTCAACAGGTAAGTTGAAGAAAAGATATCAAAGGACACAAGACATAGGTGACTTGCCAGTGAAGACACAGTACAATGAGATGAAAAAAATCTCTACAACTGCTGTCCAAAGCTTATTCTCATGTCCCATAGCTGCTCCTCATTTCAAAAGTCAGAGAGTAGCACATCAGCCACACAAATTACTGAAACAAAAATTAAAATAAATCCCTCAAAGCAGAAGATCAAGAACTCAATATTTGGAAGTACTGTCATGTCAGTAGAAAGGGCCTTTATTCTTAATTATTTTTTAAAATGATACCCCATCACAGGAAAAAAAAGCTGAACACCAGCAAATATCTCTAAGAAGCAGAAATGCTAATCATAGGGAAATTAATTCTGTCTTCATCAGAGCAAGTAAAATGCACTTTTACTTTAACAAGACTGCATAAACAAATTAATTCTAAATGAGACAGCATTGTCCTGCCAGTTCTCTCGTCGGGCTCGGTTCTACCTTATGCTGCTTTTGTTACTGTGTTAGAAAATTTGCTTTCAGCAGCGAGGGAAGGGAGGATTTCCATGGTGTGGAAATAAGAGTTGAAAACCTCATTGATTTGAATGCAGCTTATTCATCTTTAGAGAACTAACTCAGGTATCCAGGTTGGCACCCATTTACCCCAGCCTTTTTCTCGAATGAGCTATTCAAAGCAAAGCAAAATGGACATCTCTGAAGAATAAATTAGATATAGAAGCATATCACTAAGTACACTGGGTTTGCAAGGTACATAAACAGAATTGTTTCCTAGTAAAGGCCTGGAGTTAAAGGGGATGAAGTTAGGCCCTCCTGCATTTGATGCAAAGCCTGGAGGATGAGACAGAAAGGGAATGCTATATAGACAACACCAAAAGAAGACAAATCTTTACTATTATGACAATCACAGTAAAAAAAGAGACCCCAGGATCTCACTGGAGTGCTGAGTCAGAGTTTGCTAAGAAGCTTTTATTGTCTAATCTGACAAGGCAGAAATCAGAGGCTTTATCCCTGTTTAAGAAGCATAAAATTGTGACAGGGAGAGATTAACCACCTCACCCTGGGTGATCCAGAAAAGCAACAGGTGAGCAGATAGTACCTGACAGACCTCTCAGATCCCAGTCAGACACCTCAGCTGTATAATCACATCTTTCTGAAACTGTTCAGTCACCTGGTCATGACTACAAACTGGATGGGATTTGGCAAGTACGGGAAAAGGAGTGGAGGGCAAAGATTTCCTCCATTTTTGCCGCTTACCTTCTCATGACAAAGGAAAAAGAAAAAGCTTTTTCTATCTTTGATTTTCAAATCAGAGTCTACAAATCCTTTCTTTTTTATCTCAACATCTTTCTTTTTTTATCTTCTCACCTTCATCTTTCCCCTTTCTTTGAATGGTTCGTTCGAAGTTGCATAGCAACAGCATGCTTATCAAAAAAGAGACTTGCTGGATAGAAAAGAGTGAATGAAAAATCAAGTTGTACAGGCCCTGTTGAGACCATAAAACAACCATATTTTCTGACTGGCTCTTTCCAAAGCTGTAACTGTGTAGGTGTGCGAGTTGAGGGAAGGTAGAAGTCAAAAAGAATGAGCATTCCCAACTGCCCTTTTCTATACCCTATGCAGGGACTTCTGTAGTTCCTTTGGAAAGACCAAAGAAAAGTTCATGACAAAAGAAGGAATGAAAGTATGAGGCCCAAATAACCAATGAGAAAGCCATACCAATATGTTCCTGTGACAAGGAAATAAACCTGATATTTTTACTTAATTAACTCCTGAAAAAGCCCTAACTGTACTGATAGGTCTTTAATTATGAAGGATTCTTCCACAAAGAATGTGAGCAAAAGCAAATCTTAAACTCAAAAGTTAATAATTCTTCTCAATGTATAAAATAGTGGAAATCCCACTGTCCATTGCAGTTTAGTTGTATTTACCATAGATAAGACCAAGAGTCAAGCAGGATACTCCAACAAATGCCAGACTTAAGGAAGTCAAGCAACATACACAGATAAAATGGAAGGCGGATATTTGATAGTATGTTGTTGCAGTGCAGTAGAGGAAGATCAATATTATACAGAAGGTTAGTGGTGAGAATCAAAGTAGTTTTCTATGATCTTAAAATAACATTTTTCTAAGACTAAAACCTAGTGTTATAGAATCATAGAATGCCCTGCATTGGAGGGGAACCACAAGGATCACTGAATCCAACTGCAGGCATGGCATGTCAAATTGTCACAAATAGAAGCCTATCATACAAAAGTTGATGAAATTTCTTCAATCCATAAGCAATTTATTGTTCAATACCCTTCAACATGTGAAATGCTTTCTCTTCCATTTAAATCCATCCTTTCTTTCATTCATTTAATCTGGAAGAAAAGCAGAAGGTGCAGAGAGTCAGACAAAGGCTAGATTTCTGAGTAGGTAGATACCTTTAGATAGGTCTGACTTTTCTGTGAAGTGTCAATACGATCAGTATCCAAGGCCTTGAAATACTCAGCCTAGATCATTGCTCATTTTCTCAGCATGCAAGGGAGGACATTCATGCATAACGACAAAAGTAATTAAATGAATTTTGTGTCAGGAAAAGTTTCAAAACCAACTCTTTAGTATCATCGGTAAAAGTAGCCACTATTAAATAGTAGCTGTACTTAGATTTAAATTTTGTTCCGACATGGTCTGTCTTGGCCATAAAGACAGAACAGAAATAGTTAAACAATGAGGGAGACTTAAAATCTTGGACAATCTGATTTTTTCATCTTGATTTCATCTTAGTCTACTCGTATAACTTCTCTGATGAATCCTTTTCTGTAAACAGAAATAGTTTATTTTTATTTTAGAAAAGTTGTGTGATGAACACTTATAAAAATCTATTAAGGTAAAAGCTAAATTTAAAGGGTAAGTATAAAATGAATGAGATGAATTAAGATAAAGTCTAGAGAGAAATCCATGTAGCCTACAGTGAAGTTTGCTCATATTTTCATTTGCATTTGCAATGCCCAGCAGTTCAGTACTAAGGTTGAGATATAGACTGGGACATTTTTTAAAAATTTTTCTAAAAGAAGAAAAGTTTGATTTCTGTCTTGTGTTTTATAGGGGGGAAAAAAAAGAGAAAGATAATTGAATATTTAAAGAATGAAAACATTTTTAAATGCATGTCAGAAGATGGGACTTGGAGTCAGGATGGGATGAAATGCATGAAACACGAGTCAAAAAGCTGTGTGGGAAGAAATGAAGGACTCAAATGTCAATGGTCCTTAGAAAATCTTTTGTTAAAAATAATCCCAGATTTTTAGAAAAGAATTTAGAGGAAAGAACATTAATATGTTTGTGGAAAGACCAATAAGACTGGTACAAGGTCAGAATTTATCAGGAAAAAGAGATGTCTGTAAGATAATGAGGGTCAGGTAAACTGAAAAAAAAAAATTCAACTGTAATGTACTGAATGTAAGCAACGGTGTCTGCTCCTGAAATGGAGTCTGTGTCACATCCAGTGTTTGTCTACTAAAACAGCTGGAAATCTCCAATGCACAGACATGGCAAAAAAAGAATCATAGCTGATAAGTTCCAGCTCCTTTGCTGTTCTGATATACAAAAAAGAGTCAAAACTGTAAAAAAAAAAAAGATTGGGATTTTGTAAGAAAGTTGTGATTCACTCATAACCAAAGGAAGTTTAGATGTTTGATGTAGATTAGAACAGAAATGTACTAAGAGAGGAGGTTTGTTTCCAGAGTCGTGTGGTAAGTTTGAGGAGATGGACTACGATAGTTGGTTCTAGATGGAAATTGTGTTTGGGGTGTTATTAGACATGAAGACTCCCACAGAGCACCAGGAAGCTCCACCTGGAAATGCCCAAATACATCAGAAAGTTTCTGAAGACATTTAAATAGAAGTTAAGACAGTAAAAGCAATGAAGTCTCAATTAAGGATGTTTATAAGAATGCTAAAATGAATCTCGGTATGATTGATGATGATATTATGATGCAGAAAATGTAGATACTTTACTGTAATTCCCACATAAATTTCTTCACCTCCTTCACCTTCTGTCCATAAAATTATATCCTAGATGGATTTTGTCAATTGTATCTAGATAGGCATAGTATTTGTAAAGAACACATTTTTTTTCTGAAATGCAGTTCAGACATTAGATAGCCACATTTGCCAGCTTCCAGTAACTACTCTGTTAAATAAAGTCCTTCAAATATTGTTTTTTCTGTGGGTAAATGTGATGCTGGTGCAAGGTGGGAAATGACAACACTAATAAATTAATCTCTTTACCTAACATGAACACTGATTAACCTACCTACACTACCCTGCCAAGAACTGTATCTAGGACTATAGTTCTCTTTTAAGAGCAAGAGGAACTAATCTCTCCTGATCTATATCTCCTAGCAGCAGTGAAATATTTCATTCGTTCGCTATACCATGTCTTTTCATCTAATCTAAGACTGTCAGCAAATGCTGTGTTGGTTTGTGAATATAGAATATGTATGAGCTCACAGTGAAGCCACTAAATTCATATCAGTTGACTACTGAATAACCTTAAGATTGGAAAACTAATTTTAGGATGTCATTCACCTTCTGGGACAAATTCATTCATTCTCAATATCATTGATGGGTTAGATGAATTACTCTCTGGCGGTGACTAGTGCTCCTCTTTCACTGCAAACAAAGTCCACAAAACTAACTTAAACTATATACCAAAACTGTACTCGGCTTAAGTACAATCTTACTGACTTCCTATTCAATCTGTGATTTCACAGTGATTAATAAATCCCAACACCAACTCTGTGAGACAACTAATATGTTTCCGCATTAATTATTTGCTGCATTCAGTATGAAACTCAAAAATTTTCTACCATTTCCAATCAGAAAGTATCATCCTGAAAGTTGATAACTCATAAGTAAATAGCAATAAAGTGCATTTGTAATAAATTCAGTGTCATTTTTGTTTTGTCTGTCCTGATATATAAGAAATCAACTTTAATGGAACATTTTGTTACTTTTACTCTGGTATTTGATTTAATGAATCATGTTTATTTTCAGAGATAAGGTCTGCAGATAAGCTCTGGAGAACCTTCTGTGTCAGTTTAACAGATAAGAGCCCTCAGCTCTCTAGATCATCTGACTACTGGAGATTATCAAACCCTTAATATAATCTAAAAAAATGCATCCTATGTGCTGCTGCAATGAATTGTTCAGTAATTCTTCTTAAAACCAGAATGAAAATAAGTTTACACTGATGTGATGTTTTATAAGCAACTGGAACAACTATCATAGTGCAGAGAAATGAGATCTAGGTGAAAAAACTTCAGGGCATACATGACAAGACATCTGGGCTAATATCCATCTCTAGTTATGCAGAGATTTTTAGTTAAAAGAATGAGCAAATTAGCATAGCCAGAGGAGATATGAATTATAACAAATAGAAGCAGTAGTGAGACATATAATATGTGCACATGGGGCTTAATTAGCAGTTGCCTGAAAGAGGAATGACCTATGAACTTCTCACTGGGCAGCTAGAGCCATGGATCCCAGTACTAGGAGAGGCAGGTTGGAAGGGGCAAGTTCCTTTTTCCAGGAAAGCTGCAAAAAAGCTGGTTATGTTTTCAATGTGTCTGTTGGCTTTTTGTCCTTCCATCCTCGGTAAAGTCATTGCTTCACATGTGAGAGTATTTGCTCTTAATTTCAGTGTTGCCAGTAGAAAAGCCATTTCTTTCAAGATCATCTGATGTTCTGGATAGTGGCCACAGCACACAATCAGATCTAGATAGTTTGAATGGGACAGAATTCATATCTATCTGTAGGCCATGCAAATCACAATGTCAAAGGAGTAGAGACTAAATCATAAGTCAGACAATGAAAAATGCAAGATATCTTCATGGCTTTTCATGGATGTAGTAGTCTAATCTCTGAGAATTCTCATGTGAAGTGAAATCAATTAATTCTAACACCTGATTCCTTTGGAATAATCATAAGAATAACAAGTGGAGAGGCTAGAATGGAATGGAATGGAATGGAACCGTAGACTCATTTCTGTTTCAAGCACCTGCCAAAATACCTATTTACCACTGAGACCAGAACAACTCAGAAGCAGCTGTTGTGCTCTTCTGGGTAAATAATATGTGTTAAAAAATGTATAAACATTTATACATGTTTACCTTTGAGACACCAGCTTCTCTGAAGCAGACATTTCCCTTGCTGCATACATAATACATGCTTTGTTTGAAAAACTGCCTAAATTCATAAAAGGAGAAAAACCTGTAGGGCACTATATATGTACAATGCTGTTATCTCTTGTAAATACAGAGGTAGCGGAGGCTCTGCATATTATACAGCATTATATATCACTGGAACAGGCTTCCCAAAGAGATGGTGGAGTCTCCTTCTCTGACGATATACAAAACCCGCCTGGACATTTTCCTGTGCAACCTGCTCTAGGGAATCTGCTTTAGCAGGGGGTTGGACTAGATGAGGTCCCTTCCAACTCCTATGATTCTGTGGTTCTGTGTTTTTTTGTCCTCAAAGTATTCTGCAAGATGAAGAAGTTTGACAAATGCTGTTATCTGTCAATTTCTGCAAAAGGTAAGGGTTCTGAAAACTGTTCATTCCATTCACATAAGTCCAGTGTGTGCCACAGAGAAGAAAAAGCTAAAATCTCCTCAAGTGGTGATGCTGCGTAAGTATTTCATGTCTTTTCTCATCCTCATTAGCACTGAGTACATAGTCTCAGCTAGCGTCTGAGGTTCTCTCCATAGTTCATGAAGACTGAGAGAGATGCTCTGTGAGCTCATATAGTAATAATGCACAGTTACTGCAAGTGATCAGCTGATCTATCACTGGAAAATTATGCTCAGCCCACATATTCTCATCATCTCTACAAATCATTGAGTGAGTCCTTGTCTGCTTGTTATAACTTCACGTTCTGCAGAAGCTCTGTAATCTAAGAGGAAGCTCAGAAGAACTGAGCCCAGCAGTGGAATCAATGAGTATAGCTCTATTTTGTATTATAGAAAAGACATTCTGGATGACTGATCTTGGGCCTTAGTCACTGTGCTTTCACAACAGCCTTTCACAGACAGCATCTATGTGTCAAACTTTTATATGGCAGACATTCAAGAATAACATGAATTGACCAAAAGTGATGGAAATAGTTGTGTATGATCAGAAATGAAAGCTCAGGAAGTGCACCAGAGTAGCTAGAGTAGGTTTGAATATGACATATCAGCTAAAAATATGAAGATGAAAACCTTTTTTAAGGAAAAAAAAAAAATTGTCATTGTTCCAAAAATTACATGTTTTTGAAAAATGTTGATAATAGCCTAATTCCAAAATCATCAAGGGAAAGATCAATTTAACTGATCAAACAAGAATAGAAATGATACAGAAGGTCAAGAACATGAAATTATAAAATGAAGCAAATATTAGATTAAATTTAACTTCAAATAATGCAGTAAGAGAAAAAAAAATGAAAGAGCAACTTTCTAATTGAAGAAGATGTAGTCAACTAATTTTCCAGGGAGTTAATAAGAAATAAAGAATGATTACCGTACTGAAATGGATTTAGTACATTGCTAATGTGCTTTTAATGGCTAAAATCCTTGTTTATTTCAGAAGTTGATATAAAAATTTCATACTATACTCAAGTTTTGGACAACTCTGATATCTGAAGAGATAAAAACTCTGAGATCTTTTTACATACGATGCCATTTTTTTTGCAAGTTTTACTTGTATTCAGCAACTTCATTGTCCTTTCATTGGCAGTACCTGACATTTTTGCTCAGTGTCAGATGGGACCAAGCAACCTTGGAGACACTCAAGGTCAAGATGGATCTGGCTCTGAGCATCCTGACCAATCTGTAGGCATCCCTGTTCACTGCAGGGGAGTTGCATGGGATGGCCTTTAAGGGTCCCTTCTAACTCAGTCAATTCTGTGATTCTAACCTGCATGGGCGGCAGCCTTATTCTGACAGTGGTCAGACAAGTAATGCCAAACCTCTGTGCTGTTAAGAAGCTGACTGAAAATTTTCATTTAGCAGCCATTGCTTCCAGTGGTCAGACATGTCAGCTGCATGTGGAAGGAGAAGAAGGAAATGATTCATCCTAGAATTATGAGAAGGAAGACTTTCCTAATGATAAATATTGACAGCTTATCTTCTCATTCTGTTCCAGACTTATTCCTCAGTGTTCTTTGCTAATAATCCTTCCTTAAATCTCTCTTCTCATGTTCAGGAACAGAAATATGACTGTTTTCTTCTGGTAGCTCAACTCTGATATTGCACAGGGCCAAGAGAGAGGCATTTAAATTCATGCTTGGCATTGTGGTTGAGAGATAGAATATTAATAGGATATTCAGGCCAAAGGGAATGCAAATAACCATTCCCATCAAGTATTCTTTTATTGCAGTCACATCTAATATTTCCCCAGAGCCAAAGCCAGGCTCGTGAGAGCAAGGGTAGGACAAGAGAAGGTGAAGTAGAGGAGCTGACAATTAGCCAGGTACCATGCACTGTCTGGAGAAACTGGGGAATACACAAATCTTTGTTTTCTTGAGGCAGCTACGTGTGTACATCCCTTACATTTTAGAAAGCTGCCTTTTACCTCCAGAATCCTTTAGGGATTCTGTCCCTGAAGACAAAAGCCCCTCACTCATAGTGATGTAGCATTATTATACTGACCTCTATCACAGAATGTAAAGTTTACTGAGAAGATCTAACAAGATGCTAAACATGCTAAGAAGTAGACACAAACACTGAATGAGTTATCATACAGTCTTTGAAGAAATTGTATACTCTGTGAATGAAATCTATAGACATCTTCCATAATTAGTACATAATCTTTTAATCTACTTACGTATAGAACATCTTAATTAGAGACAAGAATTTGATTGGGCATAGATCATTTAGCTGGAGGCAATAAGAACACTTTCATAAGAAGCAAATATTAGTTCTTTTTCCAGTAATATTCTGTGGGTCTTTAGCACTGGAATTGCCCTCTTGTATTAATTAAGGAGATAATTGGAAGTGCATTTAATAAGATTCATTACCCTTAAGCAGAACATTAGTTGTTATCACTAATAAATAATCTAAAAAGAAAAAAAAAAACCTCAAAGAATCTATCCTCTTTCCTTAAATGAAAATCTTATTAGTGTAATTGAAGATTGCATAAAATACGTAATACAAGACAGCTCTAAATATACAAATTTGGACTTCTGGTTTGCCTTTAAAATGCCTAGTAGAACATTGAAAGTATAAGCACAAATTTCAGCCTATATAATTTAAAATCTGAATCACACTGATGGAGTTGAGTATCTCGGCAATGCAGGACTGAGTGTGTTTGAGCTTTTGGGAGCAGTTACATTATGTCTGGCGTCATGGTATTGCTTCTTCTCCACTCTGTCAGAGTGTAGGAGTGAAAAAGATGTCTGTACTATATCAGGTGTTATTTTCCTACCTATTATTTTAGGTACAAAACACTCTCAGCATCTGATGATGAGACATTTTCTGGCTTCCAAAAACATCAGAGGCATCCATCTATAACAAACCTAAAAGAGGCAACAAATCTCTGTAGCATATGCCAGTAGAGGTGGGGATCTTTTTTGTAGAAGTTTAGTTTTCTCTTGGTAAAAGAAAATCTAGCTGTCCTCCTTCTCTTCCTTCAGATAACGCTTGGATCCTCCAATCGCCAGCAGGATATGCACTCTCAGTTTAATTGCTTTGTGTATAGATTCATGTTATTCCCTAACCGCTTTATTTCTGTCCAAGACTTTCCTCCATCGCTTCTATGTTAATCTCCCCTCTCAAAATGTCTTCATAGCATTTTGTTTTCTAATTAGTTTCCTCTCTATATAATACATCAATATCAGTCTCTTCCTTTCCCTTTCAGGATTTTATGTCCCTCATTGACCTGTCCCCTGAGGGCTGTTCATCAGGAATCCTAAGCTCAGCATTTGAACAGTTTTCATATTAGAAGTGCAAAAACTTTTGCTCAGGACTCACTAAGTAAGTTTAACACAGCATCTGCATTCTGCATGGAGAAGCACGAGAGACTCTTTTGACAAACCAATACAAAAGCTGCAAAGGTAACATCAAAGCAAAACAAGGTAAAGAGGCTGGAAAAGAAATTAAAAGGCATTTGCCAGAAAGATTAACATGTCAAATAGCTCCATTTGTTTTAAGAATTATTTGCAGTCATGGGCTGGTTGCCTCCCACCAGATCAGGCTGCCCAGGGCCCCATCCGGCCTGGCCTTGAGCATCTCCAGGGATGAGGTATCCACAACATCTCTGGGCAGCAGTGCAAGCACTTCACTGCCCTCTAAGTGAAAAATGTCCTCCTAACATCTAACCTACATCTCCTCTCTTTTGGTTTAAAGCCATTCCCCCTTGTCATATCATGTAAAAAGTCTGCTCTCCTGATTGTAAGCTCCCTTCAAGTACTGGAAGGAGAACTGTACTCAGGCGTCCCCTCAAACCCACACATGCCTTCACCATAACATCATTATTCTATGTGTAAATATTTTTCTTTCTTTTTTAACTTAATTTTGAATTATTTCCTAAAAATTGGAACAAACTCAAGAAAAATAAAAGATGTTATATTTTTCACGCCAGGTGCCTCTCACTTCTTGAGAGGTAAATGGTTTCAAATAACCTGCACCATAAGGACTCTTGAACCTAGAACACCTCCAGTTTTTTTGTGGATCTTTCTGAAAGAAAGGGATCCATATATGATGCTGTTCCCTCCTTCTGTACTTGTCTTTTCGAAATGCTCTACAGCTGCACAACTTCCACTAGAGACGTCTAGAGCAGTTCCTTTCAGTTAAATTGTGATATAGTTCACTGAAAGATCAACACAAGAAAACTTTTCAAGGGTCTGAGTTTTGTTTTCTTCCAACATAACTTAGAGCCGTAAATCAAGGCTATTAGTACTATACTATTTTACAGGACATTATGAGGATGACTGCATTAAAAATCATTGTGCGCTCCACAACTACAACAGCAGAAACATAATATGTTCTTAATAAAGGTTCAGTGCTGTGGATTCTGCCAGAAGAACACAGTTTATGAGGATAAGGTATAGCTGCACTTTGGAAATCCAAGAACTGTGTCATAAACTGCCTTAAGACACTGAAAAAGAATATGCATTTATA
Source organism: Pavo muticus (assembly GCA_016647715.1). Taxonomy (NCBI): domain Eukaryota; kingdom Metazoa; phylum Chordata; class Aves; order Galliformes; family Phasianidae; genus Pavo; species Pavo muticus. Next base: position 3,760,871 of record JACDJE010000121.1, read on the forward strand.
AAAAGAATGATGAGTCCCCAAAATTTTATCAGTTACAGTGTCCTCATTTATACTAGCAACTAATATATGTGGCAGTCTATATTTAACAGACAAGTTTCAGGTGAAAAACAGGTTGTGCAGCTGTTGATGTATTCTTCTTGGCACTGTTTCCTGATACAGACACCTCAGGTGAAAAATGAGATGCAGTTTCAAAGACATGAATAAATTCTTGCTGTGAATTTTTCCATTTAGTGGCACAGAGGAAATAGCCAGGTGAAAAGGATGTTTTTTAAAACTCCTTCTCATTGGTTTTCTTGCAACAGATAGATATATTTTTATATATATTTTTATTGTAAGATCAAATTCTGCAATTGTTCAATTTCTCCACTTTTAATTAAGCAATTCTCCAATTAAATTTTGATTGGATTGCTTCAGGTAAAATAAAAGAAAAAATGTTGAACTTCAAAATGTAATTTATTTGAGACTTTTTTTCCTTCTTTTCCCAGAGTTAAGGACACTGTTCAGAGGAATTATTCATCTGGTCTTCTGGTTATAAATCTTTTAAACTAATACGGTCAGGAAAATAAGTCCTTCCTTTTTCATACTAGAAAAGACTCACACTCATTCTTCCCTGACACAACCAAGGGAAAACCAAATATTTAAAGTAAGAAGAATATATTTGTGCAAATAACAGAACAGAAACTAATTTATTGTAGAGAGGCTTTAGGAAGTAAGGGAGTTTTCTTCATTGGCAATTCTGACATTTGCAGTTTTTGGCTAATAGCTGTTCAGTTGCAGTTATTTTAACGCTACTTCAGAGAGAAAAACTGCAAGAACTGATACTGTGAGCCCCTGGGTACCCAGAATTGCTACGAGCAGGATTGTAGTACATTCAGCAGTGGAGGATGCTCAGCTTGTCGAAAATTCAGGGACATTAGTACTTTAGCCTCTGGCTTTATACATGGAGAGAGTAATAGCAGAAGTGCATATTAGGTTAAAAAAATCAAACTAAGCAAAGAGCAATCCTTGACTGAGTGATTGAGAATACAGGAGAGCATGAAAAGTAAATATGATGCTATTAAAACAAACAAACAAACAAAACCAACAGAAATATAAATACTTGACCAAAGGACATGAGAAGCATTGAGTTGTGTAAGCTGATCTCAGGGGTGTGCTGGTAGAGAGCCACACCACCCAAGCCCAGCTTTTCTCTGAAATGCATCAGCTGTATTCACTGTCAGGGCATGAGCCACTCTCCCCTCTGGCCTGTGCTGTATTAATCCACTTTGCCCTTCTTTATGGTCTGAATTAGCTTAAGTTTTTATGTATTTGAAGTCAGAAGCTGCTATTAGAGCCCAGTGGAGAGTAAAGCTGGCTCTGTGCACAGTGTGGCTGCCCAACAACTGAGGGCTCACAGTGTCTGTGTGTAGCGAAGAGCAGGTGCCAAGGTCCATCCAAGGAGCTAAATCATATTCTTATAACAAGGTAGTTTCAGGGACAGAGCTACAAGGGGCCAGGGTACTACACAAGCCAGGAGAGGGCAAGGGTTAAGATTGACATGGAACAAGACAACTAAATGTGCTTCACACTAATGCCCAGAAAGACAATAGCAAAAGGGAAGCATAGCTGGCTCTTGTTTAATGACTGAGATTTTTGGAGATTTTCTTCCAGCAAGGAAAAAGCGAGGAGATATGAGTCTTTTTAACGAACAAATAAGTGGTTAACAAACCAGTCCCTTCATATGTCAAACACTATAATGGATCTTTCTTCTCTGGAAGAAATCTCTATCGCCTTGCTCCGGAAATGCAAAAACAACAGTTACGGAATTTACAAAAGGAAATACACTTCAATTCCCTGAGCAGTGCAAAAGTTACGCCTACACACTCTACAAGCTTAAGGAAAGAATATAAAATAAAATTTCTTTTATGAAAAAGGGTAGAAATGAGCATATTCAGAAATCAGGTATATTTTGTATTAGTCTTTGTAAGGATATTTCCAAGAAACAGAGTAGTGATATTATTAAACCAATGCAGAAGCAAACATTTGAATACTTAAGAGCGGGTTTGAATATGATACTTAAACAAAATATAGAGACAAAAAGAAAACACTATATTTAAATTACAAAAATATTATTGCATGACTATGCAGGGGAATTGAATTATCATCCACAGGTTCACGACTGTTTCTTTCCATGCACAAAACTTTTCATGCAATGCATCTCTAATACCAACGATTGACATTTTCTATGCTGTTCTAAATTGAAATGCATATTGTTCTATGTACTTCAGAATATCAAGTTTTTTTTAATGTTTATGTATATTACTTATCATTAAAAATAACCCCCTAAGCAGTTTAATTTTAAAAAGAATTAAGGCTGGAATAACTCATTGATAATATTAACTGACACATTCTTTTAAAAAATTGAGACCTTTCTTCCTCTAGCATGTTAAAATATGTTCTGTCTCTTTAAATCAAGAATCTGAAACATTTTCAAATGTTTCAAAGCTGTCCCCACTGTTACATCTTCTCATCCAGTTCACAGAATTAAATCTAAATTGGATTCTGAACTTGGATTAGGTTGGATCAGTTCTCATGATGCTTTTACGTGCCGCTCCGCTCCTTCAGAGCAGCAGAGGGATGGAGGGGAGGACATTCCTATGTTTTCAACCTGTGCTCCCACTGTAAGTTACTGTTTGCTCTAAACTGCAGTAAGAAGTTGTAGTGCTTCATTCCTTTGAAGAAATGCCTTTGCATTCATCACAAGTAGGAGTTCTGACAAAGAGCACCTGAAGATTTATAAGGAAAAAAAAAAAAAGTGTTTGGAATGTGTTTATGGGGAAAAAAATAAGTATTTTCTCCCATTTATGCACACTGGATTATTGTAGCCAAATTTAAATTGTAGGATTTTGCTCTGTCAGTACCTCCTGGTTTTAAGTTTGCACCCTTCTCTTTACCTTCTCTTTGCTAAGGAGACAGCGTAGCTTATGACATGACTGCTAAAAAAAATCCAACAACATTTTCAGCAAATAGTACCCATGCATAAGAGGTGTTAATATAAGGCCCATATGAGCTCTTCAATGAAGAATTTAGGAATATCACACCTTGCAAGTATTGACTTTAGTTATACGAAGACACGGGAATCTGACAACTAAGTACAGCAAGGTCAATATATATTGATAAATAATCAGCTCCAATATTGTATGGGTGTTCTTTCCAGAAAAAGGAAGCTGTTGCTCTGTGCTGCCAAGGTCTGTCAGGAAGCTTTGTAAGATTAATGATATTAGCAACTGAATCAGGAGGGCGGTGGCTTGTTTGAATTGTCTTGTTTGCTTCTTTTCCTTCCAGACTATATTTTTCACTGCTGTTTACTTAGTTTTGAACCTTCCTAGTCAAACTGTACAAACTGCTGTTCTCCTGCTATGCCCTTATTTGTATCCTTGCCTCACTTGAGGATTTTAGAAAGCATCTCTGCTGAAGGCTCAGAAGATTAAAAATGCTTTCATTCCATAATCCCAATGTCAGATATCTGAAGTCAGCTTGTGTTCACTACTGTGGCAATCAGTTTTCTGGAATTTCATCCCCTTGACTCTTTCCTCTCTATTCAATAAATAAATTTGATTGAAATTGATTGACAGAGTATGATTACTGTCAGGTCAATATCAACATATGTCTGCTTGGGCATCTTCCTCAAAAGTCTGTCCTTCAATCTGAATTTCTGCTTGACAAAGACCTTCCACAAGAATATTTGCTGTGACATTCAACGATGAAAAGAAAGCACCATTTATGTTTGAAATCTATGAATATAAAATAAAAGGTCATCTGTCAAATTTGAACCCAATATTGGTAGAAGATGCTGTGGTCTGTTCTGGTGTTATAAAACAAGCAAAGTACATAACAACAAGGCCTTCTAAAACACTGTGTGGCTTTCTGAGCAGCATATCCACAGGGACATATTTTTTTAAATTTCTTTGTAATATTGATATGAATACAATGAGGTATGTTTTAATTTATTTTGTTTTCTCTAGACAAGTTCTCCTTAATTGGCAAGTATATATACCAAACAGTACTAAACAGCACAGATTTTATCTGCTCCTTTACACAGGTAGGAGAATCATAGAATCATTAAGGTTGAAAAAGACCTCTCTAAATCATCAAGTCCAACCCCAACCCACTCCCACCATGGCCACTAACCATGTCCTTCACTGCCACATCTCCATGGTTCTTGAACACCTCCAGGGATGGCGACTCCACCACCTCCCTGGGCAGCCTGTGCCAGTGCATTACCACTCTTCCTGAGAGGAAATTCTTCCAGTATCCCACCTGATAGTAGCCTCATTCAAAGCAAGAGGCCAGCTTGTTGAAAGTATCTGGAAATTCTCCATGCTAAGTATTATTTCAGTCAAAAAACAACACAGCTTATGCATGGCAAAGGATGCTAAGCAACCCTGGCACCATCTGAGATTTATTTTTCAGAAATTTTTGTTGCTAGAGTGATGGTGATGGGAAGCCAGCTGAAACAGTACCTTCCAAATATAAAGATGAATACAGTTAATGCTCAGATACTTTCATGAAAGAGACAGAGAGGACAAAGGAGAAAAACATCCAAAGTACATAAATTTGAGAATATTTGGCTGATGGTAGACAAGAAGACTGGTGGTGGTTTGATTATATTTCATTGTTTTTTTTTTATTTGTGTGTATGTGTGTTTGTTTTTATTCCTCTGCATAAATATGCAATTTTGTCCAGTGAGCTTTAGGATGTTATCCTTTGTGAGGGCTGAAGTACTTCTATCCCGCAAATACCCCTCATGTATTCAATTCTCTTTTATTTCTTTTCAATCTTCTCTAGCAAGAAAATTCAAAGGTTGCAGACTAATGTAAGAATTGCTGATGTCACAAATTTAATTTTACATTCTCTTGGCAACATTTCTATTCCCATAAAGAAATGTGGCTACATCTCTTCTGCAATTTGTCTTTTTGTTAGTGATGCATTCTCAGCCTTGTTTAGCTGTCCACCTACTGGGAAAGTATCAGTCTTTGCATTATATTTTTCCAAGGACTGCATTTTTCTCCAGTTATCTGGAGACTGACCCCAAAAGACCATGTGGTTTCACTTGCAGCTACTCATTTACCTTTAAGAGAAATCCATGATTGGACTGGTTAAACTTTATAACAAAGCAATAGTTTTTTTTGTTAAAAATTTCAGCACCTGAGGTTCATGTTCATTGTTTCTATTGTAGGAGAAATTAGGAACCACTCTTTTCTAATGATAAAACTCCTCCACTCATTGTTATTGTTCAGGGAAATTAGCTTGTTGCTGAACAGTGCTCTGTCTTCTGATGTAACCTGTATTCTCTTCTGCTAAACACAGTTGTCAGTTGTAGTTTCAGTTTTACTACCTCTTCCACAGATTTTCCATCAACCCACCCTAATGAAATTTTTGGTCTTTCAATTCTTAGTGCTGTAAATTCAATAGAACTCTTTCCTTATTTGCGCCTTCATTCTTTATTCAATCAATATTGTCTGTGATTATCTTCCTTCTTCAAACAAAGAAGTCATATTGTTACTTTTTGAATATTTTGTGCTGGAGCTTCTACTAGAGTAAGATCTAGATGTAACTAGATCTAGTTGTATCACAGTTTAGTGGTAATAGATCAGGGTTTCTGGCTCCAGAAATTATCCTCATCCTTACTAGGACTACTGAGAAGTTGTGAGGCTTTTGATATTGTTTCTCGCAGCCTCCTCCTGGAGAAGCTGGCAGCTCATGGCTTGGACTGATGTACTGTTCACTGGGTAAAAAACTGTCTGAGCCCAGAGGGCTTTTGTGAATGGGATTAAATCCAGCCAAGTTATTCTTGGGCTGTTCCCCTTTAAAGCAGAAACCTTCCTCTGTCTGACATGTTTGAATCCAGTAATATATAAGCTCTAAGACACAGTCCCATGAATCAGCCTTTGTGAGCTCCCAACTTACTGTACCTTTCCCATATGATATATTCTAGCCATCCACTAGAAGTTTTCTTGCTTTTCAGTGACAAGCTTTCCCATTCTTTTTTTTTTTTTTTTTTCCCCTCCAAGATCTCTCATCCTCCTTGATTTTTTTCATAGCAGGAAAATATCATTAACTTTACAAAAAATTATCATGAGAGTAAAAGTTGCCATTTCTTTCTTGTACTACATAATCACACAGGCACCAATAATTTAATCAATTGTAAAAATATTAGACCATTAGGTAAAGCAAAGAACCCTCTGGAAAACTATAGAAGCATATGTCTCATTTCAGTGACCACATAGACAAACTTTGCCACTGATTTCTGATGACTGGTTTCCTCCCTTTGTTCTCCACTAGTATTTAATCACATCCACATCTACCTTAGTTTCCTAAAGTAATTATCCTGGCTCAGAGTCTTTGTTCATTTATACATTTACTGGCTGAAATGGAATTTCAGGAAGTACTTTATCAATTCCTCTACCTCTAGTGATGGGTTCAATCAGTGGCAACTCAAGATGGCTTAACTTCAAGGAGAAGCCCAAACACTTGGGATGGTTTTGGCTGGAGAGCTAAAAATGCTAAAAGCAAATCTTAGATCACAGTCTAACTAGAAGTCTACTCTAAGTTCCTTTTATACTTTGGACTATTTGTACAATACACATTGGATCACCTTCTATTCCAAAAAAAAAAAAAAAAAAAAAAAAAAAAAAAAAAAGGATATTTTGATCATATATATCAAGTAGGTATTCTGAACCTATAGTAATGTGGTTACTTTAACATCTGAAGAAAGATTTATTTTTTTTCTCATATGCAGATATATACTTCTCTATACTCTATGTGATATGTGATATGTAATTAAAAGGAAAGATACACTGTCTTTTGCCTGAAATGGTATATTGTTATATGCTGTATATTTTTTAATGTGAATTTTCATAGTTTTTATTGCATGCTTGTAGAAGCAATAAAGTCTTCAGCTTATTTTTCCCTCCATAAATCACTCTTGTCCCTTCCCTTCTCTTCCCTTCACTTCCTTTTTTAGACAGTGATTTTTCTAGTTCTTGATCTGATATGGAAATTCACCCCTTTATCTTCCAAATACCTATATACAAAATCACAATTTCCCCATTGGCAAATGTAACCAATAAAGGCTACCTGCATGGGCAGTTTTTACTTTCTCTTTTTCTTCTATTTTATTCTTTTTCCCCATTTTCTATGTATTCATTCTGTAGGTATATGGTCCAGATGCTTTGTATGCAGAACATAGTGTGTTAGGTTCACAATCATGTACTAGACCAGAAACATTTGGACTGAATCCCCATTTTGCTGCCTGTAATTTAGGGGTTTGCTAACAGGATCTCATTTCAGCAGTCTAATTAGAAATGGTCTGGAAAAATAAAGTACTCCAGGGCTAATCGTGAGATAGCTTGTTCTGCTACTGATAATGTCATAATTCACCTACTCCTTTGATGCTTGTAAAATGTTAACCTGTCATGCTTGTTAATTTTACTTTTTATTTTTAATGTACTATAAAATTATATCTTCCTCAATATTTTATGCTTTTATTTATATTTTACGGCAGCAAATAATGCTTGTAAAGCATTACAGGAAGCAGATTTCTATTTACCTGGCGGGGAATTGTGCTGCAAATGCAGTAACAACCACAAAGTGTTTCAGAGAAAAGAAGTGCAATGTTTGTGAACCTCAAAAATGGTGTTGGTAGTATCTGTTGCCTGTTTCACTTTCTGCTCTTGGTGCTGACATCTCAGCTTCTGTAATGCCAGAATAAAAGCTCATATCATAGAATGTCTTAGGTTGGAAGGGACCTTAAAGATCATCTAGATGCAACCCTCCTGCTTTAGGCAGCATTGCCAACAACCAGATCAGGCTGCTCAGGGCCCCATCCAATGTGGCTTATAATGTCTCCAGGGACGAGGCATCTACAGTCTGTGCCAGCATTTCACTGCTCTCTGAGTAAAAGATTTCTTCCTAAATCTCTCCTCTTTTAGTTTAAAGCCATTCCCACTTGTCCTATCACTATTTAAACTGTAAAAAGTTGCTTCCCACCCTGCTTGTAAGTTCCCTTCAAGTACTGAAAAGCTGAAACGAGGTCTCCCTGGAGCCTTCTCTTCTCCAAGATAAAGAAGTTCAACTGCCTCAGCCTCTCACAGAATCACAGAATCGCAGGAGTTGGAAGGGACCTCAAGAGACCATCGAGTCCAACCCTGCTGCTAAAGCAGGTACCCTACAATAGGTTGTACAGGTAGGCATCCAGATGGGTCTTGAATATCTCCATAGGAAGAGACTCCACAGCCTCTCTGGGCAGCCTGTTCCAGTGCTCTGTCACCCTTACTGTAAAGAAGTTCTTCCGCATGTTAGTATAGAACCTCCTATTTACAAGTTTTAGGCCATTGCTCCTTGTCCTGTCACTACACACCACTGAGAAGAGTCTGGCCTCATCCATTTGTCTCCCACCTCCCTTTAGATATATACAAATATTTATCAGATCTCCTCTCAGTCTTCTTTCCCTAGGCTGAACAGAGCCAGGTTACTCAGCCTTTCCTCATACGGGAGATCCTCCAGGCCCTTTATTCCTTTTTAGAAGGAAGTTTTTCACTCAGAGGGTGGTGAAGCACTGGAACAGGTTGCTCAAGGAGGTTGTGGATGCCCCGTCCCTGGAGGCATTCAAGGCCAGGCTGGATGTAGCTCTGGGGAGCCTGGTCTAGTGTTTGGTGACCCCACTAATGGCAGGGGGGTTGAAACTAGATGATCATTGTGGTCCTTTTCAACCCAGGTCATTCTATGATTCGATGGTCCTATCATGTTGGTTGCCTTCCACTGTACTCCTTCTAGTAGATCCCTGTCTTTTCTGAACTGGGAAGCCCAAAACTGGACACAGTGTTCTAAATGTGGCCTCACCAGGGCAGAGCAGAGGGAGAGGATACCTCCCTTGATCTGCTGGCAACACTCTTTGTAATGCACCCCAGGATCCCATTGGCCTTTTTGACCACAAGGGCACAATGCTGGCTCATGGCCAACCTGTTGTCCACCAGGACCCGCAGGTCCTTCTCCGCAGAGCTCCTTTCCAGCAGGTCATCCCCTTACCTGTACTGATGCATGTGTTAATTCCTCCCTAGGTGCAAGACTCTACACTTGCTCTTGTTAAACCTCATCAGGTTCTTCCCTGCTCAGCTCTCCAATCTGTCCAGGTCTTGTTGAATGGTAGCACAGCCTTCTGGTGCTCCAGCTCTCCTCACAGGAGACGTGCTCCAGCTCTCTGATCATCTTCATGGCTCTCTTATCATTATGTTTGAACAAGAAATCAATGAAAATATGTATGGCCTTATTTTGTTTACCTCTTCCCAACTCTCTCAGTCTGTCTAACACTCAGAAAAGCAACCGGACGTGGGTGTATAAATATAATTACAGACTGAGTCCCAGACACTGCTGCAAAGACTCAGATATACAGAACGGAAACAAAGCATCGTAGCTAGGGTTATCAAGCTCATTAACAAATTTTCTTCTGAAATCAGAATACAGCTCTGAGTAAATATATAGAATCATAGAACAGTTTGGGTTGGAAGGACCTGAAAGATCATCTAGTTCCAATCCGCTGCTGTGGGCTGGTTGCCCACCACTAGATCAAGCTCCCCTTGACCACCTTTGTAGAATTTGGTTTATTTACTTCCATTCATTCTTATCTGGACTTAAAGGATCTGGCTTATCATATTGCAGAAAATCATTTAAAACAAAACAAAAAAAAAAGCATTCAATTTGAATGAAAAGGTTTCACACAACAGAAAGACTAAATATTGAATCCATTTACATATACGGGAAACTATAAAAAAGATTTTAGCTGTAACCTTTTTTTTTTAATAAACATAATTCAAAGAGAAAGGAAAAGTTCATGCTTAAACGCAGTTGTATTCCCACAGGAGCTGGCAAAACTGACAAGCTAAATCCTGCAAGTTACATGAGGATACTGAATTTACCACTGTAAGAGCTCAGCTAACTTTAGGAACAGAGCTGTTGCCGTTAGCAACGGGCCAGTCATTTATAGAGGGAATGATGTTTATCACTCAGCATTGCTCTGAATTTTTAGTGCTTTGCCCATATTGGGGGGGGGG
>JACDJE010000121.1:3778759-3824222 GCA_016647715.1 Pavo muticus
TTTTTTTTTTTTCTGATGTTCCTTTAGATACTGTTCAGTATCTGAACAAACAAATAACATAGCTCTAATGACTTAAGGCACGTATCATTGTACGCTGAATATTTAACACATAGAATATAAGTGATCTATAGTGAATAGCTTGTTTTCTCTGCTACCACAGAAATTCATGCCTTGTATGAAGAGTACACATAGTCTGAAAGATCTTGGGGAAAAGGGAGATAAAAAGTGAGGTCTAGTATTTATCAGCTATAGCTATATTAGTAACCAAAGCAGGTCATGGACCTTTTTACATGTTCTCTGGCCTTAGCAGAAAGAGGCTTAGTATTCACATACCCAAAGACTCTTTCCCTGCAGAACAGGTTGCTTCACCTACTAGGATTACTTGAGAGCCACTTGCCAGGCTATCATCATATGCAGCCTGGAAGACTCAGACATCTAAATGTAGATATTTTAACCTACAGATAGAATCTAGCCCAAGATGATCCTCCTGTGCATGACCTGACCAACACAAGAAAAAAAGCAATCAGAACGTCTAGTTTTAACTCGAGATTTTCCAATACATTTCTTCTGTTACCTCCAAAAATATTTATCCAAAGGGAGCTGGGAAAATATTCAGTGAGACCTGACAAGATTTATGTGTCTATAACATACACGTGCATCACCTCTAGGCACCAGCACAGCAATTATAAGACTTCTTGTACATGAACATAGTACCTATGCTCACACGTTCCTGTCTGTGCTGTCCTGTTGATCTACTGACCCTCAGAGTCTGAATTAGTGGCCTGTAAATGCAGTAGTCTTTTCTGAAATACATACTGAACTGTTCTTTTTCTATATACAGATGATTTGGATGCCATAGAAGAGGGTATGACCCAGCCATAGTTTGCTAGTCCATTTCTACTCATGCGAATGGTACCTCTAATGACAGTGATAATTCCTAACACATAGGAATTGATATAGTTTCTCCTCTCAAGTAAGAAAAGTTCCTCTCTGTATTCTCATTGGATCCCACAGACTGTGGGATGGAAGATGAATGTGCTGTGATCACACAGGAAAAGTCAGTGTCAAGGTTGTAAATGGTTTGTGTTTATTTATATTTAAGGCTTTGACTGAGGAAAAAATATTGAGGTCAGAGCACGAGAGTTACTAATATCCATATCTCAGATTGTGAACTATCATGGATTGACAACTAGCAGTGACAGAATAGGAATTACTAGATTTCTATTTTGACACTTCCACTAGATTCCACACATTTTATACTAGAATGCATTTTTATATAAAGATACATATTAAGGAGACATAAAGGGGTGCAGATTCTTATAAATGTGACCTTGTATGAAAAACATAAATATCTACTGAGGAGAGCTGTAGTTGAAAAACGTGTTGTACTAAGAAGGGAAGACTGGATTTTCTTTAGTCTGTTTTAATGCTCCATGAAACAAGCCTTTCATTGGATTAGCAAAGCCTAATTTTGTCCACACAGTATTAATTATGATTTGTTCCAACATAAGATGGTAATTTTTACTGCTGTTTTCTTTTTTTTTTTTTTTGCAAAGAATGATCAAAAGGAAAACATGGCTTTAAAAAATTGAAGAGAGAGTAAATGCCATGAATAAGCTTTTGCCCACTACAAAAATTTAAATACATGTGTTTTAATTGCTAACCTACTTAGCAAATAGAGACAGCATAAGAGATAAGGTTTACAATTTTAAAAGATGAAGAGAGTCAATTAAGACTGCCAGTAAGTATAATTGTTTGATTCGTTTTTACAAGGACCATTTCTATTTGCCAATTTGCTTGAATTTCAGGTGTAGTCTCAGTCTGAGCATTTAACTTTCGTTCTTTTCTGTGTTTTCATTTTCTTAATCTATAATTGAAGTTTTGCTTTACGAAAGCATACTGTTGCATATATGGAAAACCCAGCCTGCAGAACAGGAGATATTTCTATTTCTATTTCTATAGAATTTGTTACTACTAATGAGTTTGGAAGTTACACTATTCTGTTGCAAAGTGGAAAACCTCAGACTTCCAAGAGGTGGAAATTTACATAGAAATGAGTTTAAGACCATTATTTTGCAACAATCAGCTTTATCAGTAACAGCTACCTTTAACAGCAGTGGTCACAGGTCATGTCAGCATTCAGTGTACAGTGACTGGATCTGCGATCAACTTACTTTTAAAACTTGAAAATGTGGGACTTCACAGAACCTTTTATCCCTACTGTCATGCCCCACATGTGAAGGCAGTGAGGGGTGACCAGAATTGCATATCCCCCCTGATTAGGTTAAGGTGAACTGACACTCAAGGTCCGTAAGAGGAAAAACATGTTTAATAGGAGATTTATGTAAAACAGTTATCCTATATGTGTTGCCCCACCCACAATTATGCCTACCTAAGCTGTGCAGTTTTATAAGAAATTCAAGCCTTGCATTACCTAACCACTTTAAGAGAGAAAAAGAGATCAAAAGAGAGAGATGCACAGTCCTGGGTCTTGTGTTGGGTCTGCTAATGGGGGTTTTCCACATGGCGTAGAATGAAGAAAAGAAGCAGCAGCAGCAGCAGCAGCAAGGCATAATTTGCAGTAAAAAGCAACTTCTAATCAGTAGACATTAAATTCCCCCAAATAATCCAGGAATCAAAAAATAAAAATTAAAAAAAAAAACACAAAGAAATCAAATCAATATGTAACACTTCCAATACATTCCACAGTTCATCAGCATACACAAAGTAAAATGTGATCTTGGCAGTATTATTTTATCCTGTGCTCTCCATCTATGTTTTATGTGATGCAGTTCCACGTGTGGATGGGAGTAGGAGCATTAATTATGTCTGCGAATGCCTATATCTCTCCATCACCTCTAGAAAGAGCTAACAGTAAATCATACAAATGAGTCATCAGGTCAGACTCTGACACTTGACTTCATATTTAAACTGTAAACTAAATGATCATCTCTTTGTTTTGTGTGTTTTCAGAACCTAACACTCCAAACGTACAAGCAACACAAATTCCATGCGTGAGCACTAGATTTAAAATTGATACACTGAAAAGAAAGTCTTTACCTTTGACATTTATTTCCTGAAGATTTCTGAGCTGAGGTTTCTTTTACTATTCATTGGAAATTATCAGGAAAATAACACGAACACTTATTATACTGGATACTATAGAACTTCATACAATGAGCTCTCCACCAACAGAGCTAATTGTAATTCCAGTTGCTTAGCACAGAATTTTTTTTTACCTTATATCTACGAAGGCAATTATGTGAAGAATCAGTTAATCCCCCAGACATCAGCTTCAACTGCATTATTTTAGTACCATAGCTATTGCACAACAGATACAGCCTGCTTAGATATGGAAAACAGTAGACAGGTGGGTAGATATATGCATAGGAGCATACGCAATGTAGGAAACAGTGTTTTCTGTTGTTATCAATAGTGGAAAAGCAGTTTTGGTAGCTCAATTCAAACTATGACTCCCTACATGCTACCATTTTCAGTAGTACTGTTAAACATGAAGACTCAAAGGCACACAGAGATCCAGAGTCTCATTAGAGATGAGATGAGATGATGGCACAGAGAAGAGAAATTTAAAAATGCTTTGATTTGAGGAACTTTATGTACAGGAAAGATGGGTTATATTTAATCCAAGCAGATTCATGTGAAGTCACAGAGAAATAATTAAACTAGGAAATAGAGGAAGGCAAGAGGCACAGAAGACACGGACCTCATAAAGCAGAGTGAATGATGGAAAAATATAGTAGAAAGGCTTTTTCATAGTTAGAAGCAAAGCAATACATCTACACAATAATAGTACAAACAATATATATGAGATGCCTAACTCTGAACTTTTCTGAAACAGGTGAATCGGTGAACAAAGGCAGCCAAAAAGGCCAATATAATGTGCTGAATTACCAGGAAGAGTATTAAAAATTAGACAGAAGTATCATTTTTCGGGAAGCAAAGAAAGGCAGGATTTTATTTCATCTTCATGTTTTGAAATAGTTACCTATAGGTTTATAAACTGTTCCTCCATATACATGAAAGAATAAACAAAATAACAAAGATTCTCCCATACAATTTATCTGGCTTGACTGTTGACTGTATAAAATATATAAAGATGGAGATAAAAGCAGTTCAAGGCATATATAGTGGAAGATGCACCCTGCTTTTCCTAATGAAAACAGTCCTTCCTAGTCTAGAAGCTATTCTTCATCTTTTCTTACTATGGTTCTGCTGCAAGATTCCTCAAGGCATGACAACATAAGAAGAAAGTGAGTATGTCCTCAACTTGCAGAAGGAGCTTGCTTAAAAGCTGCTCCAAACATCATTAGTTTAAGAATGTTACTTTAATAATACAAGAGGAGGACCCAGAACTTTGGAAATATTAATCAAACAAACCTTTTGTGTCTGGGAGTTGAGCCCTGCATGAATTTGTTCCAGAAGTGATGAAAGCTATCAGTTCCATTTATTGAAACGAAACATTACAGACTGTTTTATCTAAATAATGAATGAACGGACAGGACTATGATGTGAGTTTGAAGCCTCATCTTAGAATATCCTGAGCTGGATTCCAATTCGCACTTAAAGACCAGTTAGTGTCACAGTTTGCCTGGCATTGGCACACAGTCTGAAGCTGACATTTAAAAATATAATATACTGTAGACAGCAATTCTCTGTTGGTAGCAGTTTGAAAAGCATAACTTCTGTATTAAATTTAAGCATTATATCTACAGCTTAGCCTTTAAAAATAATAATAATAAAAATCCGTATGTCTTTTAAGAGTAGCAGAGAAAAATACTTAGATGCTTGGCTGGTTTAAGAGCTGTACAGTGTCTGAAAGTTAGCATTTGTTCAAGAGCAGAATTCATAATCTTGAATAAGTACCAGAAGTAAAATGCTGTTTAAATTTTAAATCTTTCCTTGAATTTTGGCCTAACATTTCAAAGGAGCTAAGTCTGTCACATTCAGATAAACCACAAAAATCAGAAATAGCCTGATAGGTTCTAAAAAGTTCACATTCAGGTAACAATGTGAATGTTGTTGGATGATCAGCCTATACTGAGACATCTGGACTTCAGAAGTATTTTGTACCCTGAACTAAAGCCAGTGCTACTGATAAATTTGATCGACTGAGGTACCATTTTGCCCAAGTGTTTCCCTCCATCAGTTCTTTGGATTGTGGTTCATACTTCCATTTTGTTACTTGAAGTAGTTATCAACCCTAACAAGCACTGGAGTTGGAGCGAGGCAGGAGATGGGGTTGGGACACGAGCAGAGAGTTACAAACTGAGTAAAGAAGATCAAGGGCATGGGAGATATCCCCCTCTCCTGGTGAAAGCACTATCAGAAAGATGAAGCTACCTTTGAAATTGTATCCCAGTGTTATAAATTAAACAAAGCCCAGTGACCCAAGAATGGCTATACCTACCTTTCAAACATTCATGCCTCATCTCACTGCAGCTGCTGAGATCAGTAGCTGTCTACCTTTGAACAAAGAAAACCAGCTTGGTAGTGTGCATCAGAGCACTGTTACAGCACTGCAGATGTTTGCTCCTCATTGTCTGCGGATGTCTTGTCAGACAATTAGCCCTCACAACTCTGCATGAAACAGGCATCACTATATTCAAGCGCTATATCTAGACACAGTGGGTAACATTAGAGGAATCTAAGCTGCCATAATTTGCACTTCCTCGAAGGGCTCGTTAAAACAGAAATTATACCAACTTGTGCTCCCTGAGGCTATTCATGAAATAAAGATCTCTCTGTATGTGTCTCTATCAATCTGCTAATGCTATTTTCAATGTGTAGCTCTGCTTCTTCTGTAAGCCTGAAATTTTCAAGGTTGCATGAAGACTGACAGATGAGCTTTGTTAAATCAGGATGATCCTCTAAACTGCAAAGAAAATATTAAAACTGACTACAGAATCCTAAACCAAGGGCCTGGTTTGCGAAAACGGGTAATTCTGACTGCAAACTAATTTACTAAGTAAGTATCACTGATACTGAGAGTCCTGACTCAGAATTGATTTCCCTGTTTTTCATCACCCACTCTCAGCAGCCCAAATTAATTAATTTGATGAGGACCTGACTGCCTTTGACACATTTTGGTAAGGATCAGAAAAGCATTCATCAAATAGTCAAACACATTGCATTCATTTTTTAAAACTCTCTTTCTTGGGCTATTGGAGAAAAAAGGAGGTTTTGTTCCTGCGTACCACAGTTTCTGACAACTGTATATAATCCTCTAGCAAATCTGCCCTGGGGGAGTTAAACTATGGCAAAAGTCAGAGGCTGCTCAAGGAGTTGGAGTTCAGGGGTTAAGCACTGCAGCTACTTAAGAGATGACCCAGCTGAACTGTAAATTCTCGGGTCATAGATAGCGGTGACCAGAAAAATACAACGAAAATGACTACAAAGTATGATTGGTACCTATACTGTATCCAGCAGAGTGTCAGTGACATTCACAAATTGGGCTCAACCCATGATGGGAAAATATTTAGTCCGTTTACTAGCTTGTCCTCTAAGGAGGTGGGCAGGGGAATCTCTTTTACAGGGGCTGTGTAAAATCAGCACCCCATACCACTTCAAAAGTATGCAAATAGTGACAGATTGTGCCATTTAAGGTGCAATATCATTATCAAAGCTTCTAAGTCATGCCAAATTGACTCTATGTCTTTTACAAATGAGCTATGTTGCAGTTAAGAGAATTTCAATCACGTATGCATCTTCATGCAAGACTTTGAGTTTTGGTTGTTCTTGGGAAATTATGCTATCTTTACTGATATTAAATTGAATATTATTTTTCAGTCTTTTCCTGCCCTGCTCTCTAACCCAGAATTCACCCTTTATAGGCTCCTCTGTATTAGGCAAAAAACATTCTTTTTTGCTTTTTCAGACATTTCATCATATTTGCCAGAAACACTCAATGTTACCTATTTGCTGCAGTCTTTAGACATTTTTCGTACTAGCTTATTTTACTTGTAAATCACTTACAAACATATGCTTTGTAACAAGGTCAGCTACTCAACAAGTTCCTTTCTTGTAATAGTATCAGACAAAATTTTTTGGGGAGGCCTTGAATACCTTCTGAATGACAATGCTTCCCACCAATTTTGTTTCGGTATTTTTAAAGTAAAAATCTCTATCAATATCTATATCTTAGAGTCTATACCTAGACTGAAGAGATTAAAAAACACCAAGGCCTGTAAATCAGGGCTCAACATTCATGCTGAGCAACATGATTGATCCTCTCAAATCAAGAGAACAAGGAAAATCCACAAAGGAAAAACACTAGCAACCAGTTATGAAAAATATATTTGATATGGATTTGATTTTATTATAGCTTTCTAGCTTTTATTGATTTGTTTTTCTATATCATTTATATTAATGATTGAAATTTTTATGTCCGTTTTTTGCTTGATTGGGGAATAAGCTGAGATGAAATCTAAAACATAAGCTCATAAACAGTTACAAGTAAAACAGGTGGAACAGTAATAATAATAAAAACCTACAAATCACTGATATACATATTGTTTAAAGCATAGTGATTAATTTATTATGAATGCACTTTTTCTCTGAAATAATTTTTTAAGCCTGTGATGCTTCTATTTTCTGACAAAACATGATTATTTACTGCTACCTCCCATAGGGTGAGAAGGAAGACGTTATTAATACATGAATTCTTAAGGCACAGTCAGTGGAAAGACAAAAAGAACAATGTAAAAAAACACTTAAGACTCTTTAAATCTAACAACTTTAATTTAAAGATCTTGTGGAGAGCTTTACACCAATGAGATTTAAGCTTAGTTTAAGGTAGAATAGCATTAACGTTTTAGTTTATATTTAGGTACTAAAGGAAGACCAAATAGCCTGCTTTTCACTGCATCTCAATTAAGGTCTATAGTGAAACTAATATTTGATCTATAATATACCTTTTTTTTTTTTCTTTTAAAATCCAGCATTAACATAATATTAAATTTGAAAGGCTAAGTGATAAATCTTAGACTAGTCATATTTTTTTCTGAAGTCATTCCTTCAGTATTACCCACTAAAATTTTGAAAGCAAAAGATGTACAGTTTTCTAAAATAACATAACCTTCTTTGAAGGCCAGTTAAACACACAGTCTAGCTGGATGTCTTGGCACCTGGAGTGAGAGTAGTGAGAAATAGACCCATTCTAAGATGTTATTCAGCACAGATAAAATGCATTGCCTTCTGGAGTTATTTATTTGTTTCCATTTCCTTGACAGGATATCTAGACAGTTACTTTAGATGAGATGCCTAACACTCAGATAGCTGAATTTTAAGGATAATGAATTACCCTCTTAGTCTGCACCCTTAACTCTTTTTACATCAAGCTATGAAAAAATTGTCTCCAAGTCCTTGTTTCTATGAATATGAAGGAATCAGGGTTGGAAATTTTTCTGACCAACCTAGAAAAGGAAAGTTTTTCATCAGAACAATTTGTATCATGGACTTCCTGTCACTTCAGAATTGCAAATTCAGGGAAAAGAAATGGCAACAAAAATGCATGTTTGAAGCAATAATCAGCTGTTATAGTGCTAATGAAAGTAATTGCATGTTCATTCTCTTCAAGGATAAGAGGCTGGAATGGGTACATGAAAATTAATCAAGTCATTTATAGCCTTCTTACAATGTGTACCAAAATTTATTTAAGACTCATCAGTCAAAAAAACTCTTAAATCTCACACAGCAGAGAACAAATAACCCTCATCCTTATGTAATGTTATATTCTTCAGAAAAAAAAAAAAATATATAGATAGATTTATGCATTGATTTTTTTTTTTTCAAATTGAAGTAAAATAGTTATAAAAAAAAGAAGCTCTCCTAGATTGAGAGAATTCTTCTCACCTTACTTATTTTCAGTGCAAACTTCTTAAAATCAACATGCCGTTCTGCATTTAGCTAACAGTTGTGGATGAATGCCTCTAGTAGCTGAAGTGTGCCATAAAACAATATAATGTTTTATATTGTATAATGTGTGTATAATGTGACTCCTCTACTTTTGTAATTCATTTAAAAATGGTCTCAAATGTATCATATATATCTACAGAGAAGGGCAACGAAAGTGGCGGGGGGTCTGGAGCACAAGTCTTATGAGGAACAGCTGAGGGAGCTGGGATTGTTTAGTATGGAAAAGAGGAAGCTCAGAGGAGACCTCAATGCACTCTACAACATCCTGAAGGGAGGTTGTGATGAGGAGGAGTTTGGCCTCTTCTCCCAGGCAACAAACAGGACCCAAGGAAATGGCCACAAGTTGTGCCAGAGGAGGTTTAGGTTAGACATAAGGAAAAAACTTTTTCTCTCAGAGAGTGGTCAGGCACTGGAATGGCTGCCCAGGGAGGTGGGGGAGTCGCCGTCCCTGGCAGTGTTCAAGAGGCGTCTGGATGAGGAGCAACAAGATATGGTTTAGTAGCTTGTGGTAGTAATGATGATGCGAGGATGACTGAACTAGATGATCCTGTAGGTCCTTTCTAACCTTGTGATTCTATGATTCTATATTCATAGGACATTTTTTACTCTTGCATCAACCAAAAGCAGAAACATACAATGTCACACAAAAGTCTGAGCCATAAATGAAGTGCCAGATTCAGAGGATCTTTTCCATGTGCTCTGGAGACCAGAACTTTACCATCTCAATAACCACTCATAAGAAGCTTGTAAGGATGCCAGCAAATAGCTATTTTACCTGCTTGTCACTCTGGAAATTTGTCCCAGTGTACATTTCTTGGTATCTTACTCTATTGCTAGAGTGAATTATTCTTTAGAAGGTTGTGGAGATTCTCTTTTTATGGAGAACCTGAACAATGCTTTTAAACTAGATACAAAGACTCCCGTCCTTATTGCCTCAAGCCCTGTGTTGCTTTACACAAGGAGAAGCAATCCACAGGTTCAGACTTTTTGTGTTCTCAATGTGATGTAGAGAATACAAAAAAGCAAGTGATGTCCTATCCATTATAAGTGTAGTTGCCCCATTATTTTACAGGATAATGTAGTTCAGTTTCAGTTCATAAAAATTCACTTCTTTGCCATAAAGAACTTGATGTATTACAGCTCATATAAAAAGGGGATTTTGAAGTGAGCATCTGATTTATTCACCATAAAATACTAAATAACATGATGACCTCTAACTGATCTATGGTGCACCAATCATTCCAGAGGAATTTCAATTCTCCTTCAATCTATACAATCCACATTCAGGTGAATACTGCAAGAAGACTAACAGAAACTGCACGGTATTGCAAATAATGTATGCAAGATGTCAATGGTATAAGTTATGTACACCAAGGATTCCACAATTTTACTTAACATAATCCCACTTAGCTGCAAAAGAGATTCAACTTTTCTGTCAGTTGAAAATAGTAATTGCCAGTAAAAAGAAAGAATTATGTATGATTTGCAAGACAATGAAGGAGGAAATATTAACATATAGATCAAAGGTCAGAGTAAAACTTGTTTCTAAGTAAAAACACTTTTTTCCCCTTTTACATGCATAGCAATTCTTCTCTTCACCATGAATGCAACAATGCCCTTGCATGTTCAGCCAATAAACACAGATGCCTGACGTCTGGTCCTTCTAATGACATGTAGAGCAGAACAATTGAAATAACTGTTATTGAAATTGCTAATTTTCTATCATGATTTAAATGAATGATTAGAAAATAAATACAAATGACAAACTGAGGATGACTTATTGGGACAGAGAATAAGACAGGACACCTGCAGAAATATTTTCATTGACTGTCTTCCCAGATCCTCCTTTCAGTCTAAGGTTTTAACTGTAAGATTTAATTTTGCTTTACATTTTTACTGTTTAATTACTGTTCTAAAGAGAGATTATCAGCCATCAGTTGCTTTAGTTTGAGACACCTTATTGTACCCAGTTGGATGTATTTTGAGATATACATAGATACAAAAATGGGTGTGTATATATACATAATTACTTAATTATAGGATTTATGGGACATTTATGTGGACACTGATTTTCATGTATATGATGTCATAAAAAGATAAATGCTAACTTTTCTTATTAACACGATGTTTATTTATTATTACTGGCAAGTTGTAATTGATAGGAAATTTCAATTCAAGGACACCCATCTAGAATTCTGTAATTAACAAGAGTAGAAAAAAACTTAAATAAGCCAGACATATATGAAAAAATAAGTAGGTTTATGGACATATGTTTTATACTTAAAGCTAATTTATTAAGGAAAGGAAGTTCTTTCTTTGTTAATTATTTACAAGTATTTGTGTGTCATTATCATCTCTGTGCCAGAGGCTGGAATCAAGAACTCGGTGTCACCTGAGCAGTCACTGAGCTTTCAGGGTTTGCTATTCTGGACAGAATTAAAAGGTGATTGAGAAATACTCAGATGAATTAATAGGGCTGAATTCCAATCACATTTATATCCAGTTTGCCAAAACTGAGATGTTTTGAGTAAAATACATGAGTTGAATGAAACAGTAATCTTTGAAAAAAAGTTTTGTTTCTGTCAAAATACATTCCAATCATGTTTATTGACTAATGATAAGAGGACTGACTAATGATGGGAAGAATGCTTTTCTATAAAAAGCAGGGCATACAAACACTCAACAAAAATTTAGAAGTGTTTAAGATGATAACATTTCAATAGGAAATAAGAGTATATACTTTATGAAAGTATTCTTTTTTGTTGTTGGTGGTGGTGTTTTTTTCTAGAGAAGAAAATGAAATACAGCAGCAAATATAACTCCATCTGGAGATCTCCACTGGGGAATACTGTGACCACCAAGATACATGAAAGGAGTTTTTGCATTTATCCCCAGTTGTCAAAACAGTCAAAGAGTGTGAGCTATGAAATGGTTATAGGACTTGTGTGGTTTTCTGAACTCCAATAGTCTCACAGAATGGAAAAAAAATAGAAGAGTATCGTCATGTAAGCCCATAGTTGTTGGGTGAGAACAACAGAAAGTTTGTAATCTGGTTGTACTGGAATAGTTTATGGACTGAAACCATTAACTGGAAGTTCAAAGAGACAAACACTGGATTAAAACCTGACAAAACAACAATACAACAGAAAGCACTTTCAGTAGAATTGTATATAAATATGCATTTCTTACATAATTTCTATATTAATTGTAATTTCAACAGGAATGTATATCTTTGGCAAAGTGGTTTTACAATCTCACTTTGGCAGTCCATAGGACTTTTGGAAATGATTCAAAATCTTGCCCAAGATGAGCAAGAGAAGTAAATGCTTTTCAAGTGATTACTGTGGCAGAACCATGTCCTTGATAGACTGCGCAAAGACAAGGTTATCAATCAACCATTTTGTAGTTATCATGCAAGCTGACCCTGACATTTAGAGTTCAAGGCTTAGAACTAACAAACAGAAGCATTCAACTCTCAACATGACCATTTTTTGTCCCTCCTTTCTTCTGGGCTTGCATAGCTTCTACGACCTCTGTACCATGGTATAGAGTACTCAGCAAAACTACAACCTACTCACATAGATTTATATTGCTTTTAGTTTCCTTTTCATGTGAATCCAGATCTCTGAGGACCAAAAAATACGCTGCCTAATTTCATGCCACAATCAATCAAACAAAGTAAAATTCCTTTTCCTCTACATAAGAGCTTATCATGGAATCATAGAATTGTTTGATTTGGAAGAGTCCCGTGAAGTTCAACTCCCCTGCAATGAACAGGGACACCTACAGCTCAATCAGGTGCTCAGAGCCGGATCCAGCCTGATCTTGGCTGTTTCCAAGGACAGGACATTTACCACATCTCTGGGCAGCCTATTCCAGTGCCTCATTGAGAATCTGTAGGGCATTTTACAACAAACAAGTTCTCTCTACTTCTGGCTATACCTCACTTTTTGTTACTTATGATAGTTTCTCATGAAAGATGCAAGAAGACTTTTATAATTCTATAGGCTCCTGAAATGCAAAATAAACTGGATTCTTCTTTCTCTTCCTCAGACAGGCATACAGGGCAGACCAAATGCATTCAGGTTGCAGCTAACACAGTAAATAGCTAATTCTCACTCTCTGTGCATTCAGCATAGCTACCAGTGTCCCTACCAAATGCCTTAGGCTAAAGTAGGTGTCAACGTTTATCAGATCAAAATGACAGCACCGGTCTTTTTCATATATCTTTTCCGCACGTGCACAAGAATCACCCTGCTGAAATTAAAGAGCCAGATTTTTATTTTTATTTTTTTCCTGCAGTGAGAGTATAGACATTTTTTAAGTTACTGCACAGGCAATGAAATAAGGATCATCATCTTTTGATTTCAGCTCCTTGGAAACTTTTCCCTGGTTGTTATGTGCTCTTTCTTTTCCTCTCAAGTCTTTGTGTTGTTATCCATTTTTAAATTGCGCAGTAAGATGCTCACTTGAAGGGCTAGCAGTTAATTATTATTTCTCTGTATATGTTTGGGATGTGCTGCAAAAATGGAATTGGAACTAATGTAAACCTGTCAAGGCTTTTCATAGAAGAAGGCTACCAGTCAGGGAGCCATTGTTGCTGAGGACAAGAGACTGCTTAAAAGCCTATGCAGCTCTAAGAAACTTCCAAATGATGGGTCTTTCAGAAAAAGAAAAAGCATATTTAACGGCTTTAGAAACTAGAAATTATGCAGTGATTAGGGGAAGGTTTGTGCTATTCTGAAAAGCTAGCTCAGCTGAGTCTCCTCAGGCACATTAATGTTAGTGTGCCCACATGAGGAGTGTGGAGAACGCATTTTGATAGAAAAATCACTGATTGGAGAAGAGAAAAAGAACATTTTCTTCTCAATATGACTGAAGAGATACCTCTGTATTGTTCAACCCATATATGCCAAAACCCAGCAAAAGTATACTTGTCCTTATTGCTTCATTTCATGCTATTCTGTCCACTATATAGTGTACCCAAGCAGCATTACGCTGATGCACGTTGCAGAATTGCAGCTGCTTTATTGGCTATCAGCCATAGCTCACAGTGAGTCATTCCTGTGATGTCACTACTGGTGAAAGCAGAACAAAATACAACCAAGGTAAGGCAGCTTACATTTAAGCCATGCTGAAGAATTAGCCCTGGGGAGGAAACCCCAGCCACAAAGCTAAGGGGGGAAAGAGGGAAAAAAGAAGAAGAAAGAAAGAAAAAGAAAACAAAGAAGAATGTAATAAGGCTTGGAGTTAATGCTGCTCTTTTACAGGACTTTCACATTGTGCATCTCCTTTTAACAGGAAGCTTCAGTGAACAATGGGGCTCTGTTGTCAGATTGATTGTGCTTTATTGCTCTGAAGCATACAACTGATTGCCAGTCTTGCCTTCATCACATAAGTGCTCTCTGTATTCACACCCCTCACCCTATTAGCTGCAGCAGCAAGTCTTCTCTGCTGCTGGAATCAGATTTTTCCACTGCCAGTTTATGGATACGTTATAATTGAGTACTCTTCAAGTATCTCCCGTATACACCATTGATATTTAGAACTTCACACAATGTTGTTTCTTGGATTGGTTTTAAATTCCTGCACTCTGAGATTTTGTTTAGTGGCTTTTCACAGGGTTCTCCTGGTTAAGGACTGGTTAAGTCCAGCTATTGTGCTCTACATGGGAAAGAAGCAGAACAATGTGCTCGATGTGTATTGAGACTGCATTTTCCAGCAACTGAAGTTCCAAACCACAGGGTTTGTCCCCGAGAAAAGCAAACCATTGCACATTTTGCTTTTAGTGCATTAGAACTGTGAGTCTTCATCTGCTTACAGCACCTTAGTCCTGTTGGCCTCTCAGAATGCAACAGGGCTGTCCCCTGGCACTGTCAGGGAATGAAAGAGGATTTCAGCATTTGAAATGAAGATATCCAACACTCTTGGTGTTAAGCAATTGTATTCCCAGTAAAACAGGCTGAACGGTTAATGCAGTGCAACAGAGACAGCTGAGCTCACTGCAAGGACTGCAGAGCACAGCCAGGCATACAGTCGTAACTACGAGTATGAAGTCTGCTGGTAAGGGTGAGGAAGGTCCCAGAAGATCCATTAGAGCAAATCCCCAGCTGGTAGCACTTGGCCTGGCTCCAGCAGAGCTCCAGGGCTTGCAGAGAGCAACGCTGAAAGGTTTTACAGTAGCAGTATGTGTTAAAGACTGGAAGGAAAGAGAAAACTTTTAGCATTGAGAGGTGGGAATGGGAAGATCCAGGGGGCCTAACAGCAGAAATGGATGAACATTTTACGTGGTAAAACAAACTGAAACTAATTTTCCTGCATGATCCCAGGGATATATCATCAGGTTACTTCAGCATGTATTTGGAATTTGACTGTCTATTGCATTGTGCATGGTTGTATTGGGGTCTTTTGTGACCCTTAGTAGCTGTTTAGGGAATGCTCCCCTTACTCTATTTATTCATATATGGTCACATGTCCTCTAGTGACAACCTCTTCTTGCCAGCTTTCTAAGGAGAACAACTCTTCTTAATTAATCAGTTAACATCAATTGCCAAGACATCCATACTTTAATATAAACACTACTTGATCAAAGGATTCTATGTTCCTGTTGATCAAATGCAGACAATATACCCTTCTTATGCAAGGGAAGATTACTGTTTCCATTACATGCATCTCCCTGCTTTGAAAGTTTCAAATATCTACATGGTATAGAGATAAATAAATAGATAAATCAAAACAACTGACAGCAGTATAATTACTCCTCTTGCTTTGAAGGGGAGAAAATCATGTCTACATTTGGGAGTAGAGTTTTTGGGAAGTTCCGATACCTTAATTGTACACACCGGGAGAGTGCATAAATTTCTTTGCTGACTGTATAGCCACATTTCCTTCCAAATTAAAGATGCCTAGTAAAATGGTGGATAATCTGGTTTCACCTTGGTACAGTGTAAGAAAAAAACAAGGTATACTCTAGGGACCAGGACTGAAGGACACAACCCAGAACAAACCTGTTCTGTACTAGTAAACAAAGAAAGTGGCAAGCCATTTAACAGACATATTCATTTTTTAGAACAGAGAATGATTCTCACAGAAAACCCTAAATATCGCTCAACTGAAGGAAAGGTTTCCTGAAATTTATGTGGAAAATTGTTTTTGATTTTTTTCTAGAAAACAGCCAAACCAGTTTCCAAAAGCAATCTCCTTATATAACTCAAAGCGAACATGAGAACAGCATCTCATGCACTGAATTCCTTATCACAGTTTTATGTACAATCAGAAACTTGAAGATAACAGTATTGTGCTAATGTCTCATTGCAGCAGTGGGATCAGTCCAAGTGCGTAGATTTGGTACATCACACAGAGTATAAGAGCTAAAGAGTTGACACAGATGTCCTCAGGCCAGAAGAGTTTAAAAATGATGAAAAGTAAATTGGTTGAGGTCTTTTATTCTAAACTATACAAACCAGTGTAGTATGCAATACAAAAGTAACTCATGTTTTTCTTCTGTTTACTGCTTGTGAGTGCAGGATGCTGGAATGAAGGAGAAAAAGTTGTCCTTGGATCTAACCATTCTTCCTTTCAAAGTTTCTATTACATAAAGGTCCTTTTTGGTGTCAAATTACATCTTAAAGGACAGAAAATTCATTAAAGATAGCAGGAAATGAATCTGACAACACAAGCAGACAGAAAATCTAGTAATAACATCTTTATCACAACTTGCCATTTTAATCACTGTACTTCATTTGAAAACTATGCATATCATTGTGTCATTTTGACTCAATATATCCACATCCATATGAAAAAAATATCCTTAACCTCCCTCAACAGATGGGAAAAGCAACTCAAAGAGGTCTGGAGAACTGTCAAAGTCATGAAATGAGATTTACACAGAGAGTTACACCCAAATTTTCCACCCCTTCCAACACTCTAAATGTTAGAATATACCTTCTCCCATCCTCCAAATTGCATCCAAGATTTTGAAAGTTTGTACGAGAAGAGAGTTGTGGGTAGAAAAAACTGAGAAACCCTAATGTGCACCATTCATCTGTCAGATAAGGAGCAAGTAGAAACAAAGATCATGGTTATGTACATTTGTTTTGATTAAACATATTATGTAAATATAATATGCTAATTCTGTGCATTCCTTAGGCTCTTGGCAAATTGCTAATGCAGCCCTCAGTATGGTGAGGCTTGGGCTTCCCCACTGTTGATTAAGAAGTTTCCATGATAGATCTATAAATATGGAACATTAGTCTGATGAATGTGATAATTTGCTATCGCAGAAGAGCGTATAAATGCAAATTGTTATTGTTTTGCCTGACACTGTGTGAGAAAAGAGGAGAAAAAAATGAAATAAATATTGTCTTTCCCTCTGTACCGAGAATTCAGCATTTGAATGTTGGGTCCTTCATAGCTATGAACAAGAAAGATAAAGTTTGGAGACAGGTTCAGACAGGGAAGGTAACCCTAGCTGCAGTTTTGATGTAGCAGATATCCATCACTGGTTCTCTGCTGACTCACTCTGTAGATAGTCTAAGTGCTATGGATGCTGAAGAAGGAAGGGGAAACAAATTAAAAATAAAAACAACATCATATAAATCCGACCAACAAAATACAAAGGAAAGACTCTGGCACATTCTGTTTATCCTTATTTACTACAGCTAGAGGTCCCCTTATCTGTCAGCAATAGTTTCAAGATGATTCGCATGAAACCTAGCAATTGCCCAGGACTTGCTGGTACCTTGGTTCCAACCTGACCATTTGTTTATTAACCGCAGGTAAATTATGACTTGCAAATAGAAGTGGCAAATAGAAATGGGTGCAAATAGAAATTTAATCACTTAATCACATCTCACATACAAAATCTAGCAAACTAAATGTTGAGCTCTTTGAAAAATAAATACATAAAAGTCCTACTCCTTTAGTGCGGATAACTTTTTTTTAAAAAACCCATCACTAAAGGAATTAATGTCTGTAAAAAACTTTTAATTAAATAATGTTATAATGTGCTTGTGCAGTTTTGTTAGTGTCAGTTACAGCTGAATGAGTCTATTTGTAAATACTGATAGGGAAAAAGTGGTAAAACCTGTGATTTATTCTAGATCAAGCAAAAAAAAATAACAGAATATAAAAATACTGCAAGAAACCAAATTACTTTTTCAGTGTCTCATTTTATTCTTCTCTGGGGATCTCCACAGGAACTATTTGTCTCTGCAAACTGTCCCAGATGAAAGTGTGCTTATCTATTCTCACATGGGCAAGATGCAGTCTAGTGTGTCAGTAGCATTAGTAAATTTCATGCAACTTTGATGATATTTTAGAAAAAATAAATCAGGGGTTCTAAAGATTGAGAAATGGTTTGCAACAATTCAAGAGAAATGTATATGAATTCTCACCAGCCATCTAGCTAGCAAATATATCCCTCATATTTTAATTAGAATGGGTACAAAGGCCCTTACATTGGTATCTATAAAAGAATAAAAGCTGGAAATGAGCACTTAAGAAAATGGGCAATGTAGTGGATTATAGGATGAATATAAATCAAAGGTATCAGTCTGCTGCTAGAAAGAAAAATATTGTCTTAGGCTTTACTATCATGAATGTCCTCTGTATGACAGGTGAATAATCCTTCCAGCCTTCCAGTAATGTTGAAATCTCACTTCAAATAAGATGAAGTTCTATTCTGGTCATCGACTGCACTCCAAGAATGATAAGCCTCAAAGAACTTCAAAAAGACTAACTGAAGAACTAGAAAACATGACCTAGGATAGCATTTATGGAATCTCTATAAGAGAGAAGACTTGGAGGACACATGTTAGTTAGCTTCAAGTACACGCAAAGAAGAGCTGCAAAGATTAAAGGAATAAAATTATTTTCTATATTCCCTGTTAATAGAATAAAGTGTCATAGACTCTTTTTTTTTTTTTTTTTTTTTTTTCTCCTGATAAGGATAGTGAATTACGGTCTAACAGGGTTAGAAGGGTGTGGAATCTCTTCATATTTTGATTCTTGCAGATTTAGACATTTGCCAGAGGCAGCGCAAGCAGTATAGATCCTGACTTGGACAGAGTAGTTGGAAGTCCTTGCCAATTCTTTTCCATCTCTTTTTTCTCCCATTTTCAGAGAAAATTCAGTAATCAGTGAGCAACACTAGGATATAAAGTTGTCTGACAGACAACATCCAACAAGGCTTTGGAATATTTGTTGCTAAATGTGATGCCCATACAGCAGTTTAATATTAAGACACAACAAATTTCTATCTATAAGTAGAAAATAAAACTATTTCTAAGTGACTAAGCACCCTCCGATTTGGGGCACTTATTCTGCATTTTCAATGTTACATTATGACATGGTATGTACAGTAAATTTTTTCTTCCTCTGGAACAGCCTCTTTTCTGATTAGGGTTAAAAATAGGGCAAAACACAAAAAGACAGAAAAACATGTTTCCTTAAAGAAAAAATATCCATATAAAAGCAAATAAAGAAAAATAGAAACAAAAAGAAATCCTTGCACTGTTCATTTCCATGGTGGATTTTAAATGGCAAGAATTCTGCAGACCAGACTTTTTAAAATACTCACAAGAAGAGAAGGGGCAATATCCTTTTTTTTTTTTTTTTTTTTTTNTCAGTACATTTTTCATGCTCTATTTGCTAATTAATGAGGGGAAAAAAAAAAAGCCATCCAGAGGAATATACTTCATTGGTTTCAATAAACTCTCTCCCTTTTAAACACTAGCTGTATAAAAACCTCCAATAAAATTTTATGTGCTAGGTCTGGTGCTGAAATGACCAAGCTCCAGATACAGACTCTTTTCAGTAACATAAAATTGCAATAAGCAATTAGAATGTTTCTATTTAAATATGTTCCAATTTGTTTTGTATCTCATTCTGGAGTAATTCTCCCACATCATCCAGTATCTCCTGTATTATCAGCACAATTTTCTCCAAGATACAGGGGAAAATGATATTGAACCTTGTATTTATATACTACCTCTTGAATATGCATTTTCCTCAGATGTTACATTCCAAGGAATTTCTTCTGTAGCTCAGCTGTTACCTTCTTAGCAATTATATTCAAAATTCTTATGTTTTTTATTAATTTATTCCCACTATGAGAGTACCAAACCATCCCCAGCACAGACAGCGTGCAATCATGGAGTGTTACAGATTAAAATATTATAGTGCATGTTATTTAATGTTACAGTCTCGTATGAACCCGTTTAGGTTTCAATGTACCATCATATTTTGCATTTGAGTAGCAGCATATGAAAATACTAGTATTCAAGATCAGACTTCCAAAGTAATTTGGCCAGTATCTGGATGAAGTTAAAAAATTATTTCAGCATAAATTAGTGATCTTAGATCACCACATTTCCCCCTTAAGTTAATGAATACATGTATTTTAGTGAAATTCTGTAAATGTCAAATCTATGGTCACTCACGGGTTGTCCTATTACTTCTGTTGCTGTGAGTAATCAATTGAAAAGTCAGGATTGACTTGTCTTCCTACAACTACTATAGTTATTATATTGAGGAGAAATAAGTATTTGAAATATTTCACTATTGATTAATGTAGCTAGTTTGTTCAAATTCTACAACGTGAGCCAAAACTTGAGATCTCTTTGACATGTAAACCTGCAATACTTACTACCAAATCATAATCTAGATAGAACACAGCAGAGAGAGAGACATTTCAGGGATGAACTGTAGAAATAGGTCTGACATGGTAAGATCAGATGAGACAGGGTGAGTAGGGCTCCTGTTTAAGTTTGTTGAAAAATTTTATCTAAGAAAATAAATTATTGAACTCAAACACCATTTCTATCCTTCAACTAATCCAAGTTATTAGATGGTATCAAACAGATTAGATTGTTTTGAGCTCTTTCCATCACATGTTCACTATTAAACAAATTTTGTTTTTCCTCACCCTTTAAAATACAGAATCACAGAATCATTGAATCATTAAGGTTGGAAAAGACCTTTAAGATCACCTAGTCCAATCCCAACTCATCCCCACTAAGCATGTCCCTCAGTGACACATCTCCATGATTCTTGAACACCCCCAAGGTTGGAGACTCCATCATCTCCCTGGGCAGCCCATTACAATGTCTTACTATTCATTCTGAGAAGAAATTTTTCTTAATATCCAACCTGAACCTCCCCTGGTGCAACTTAGGGCCATTACCTCTTGTCCTATCAACATAAATGTTTAAATCAAATCCACTTTTTAAAACATAATTAAAATACTTTGTGAAAAATTTCACAGTGCCACTGACAGTATCAGTTTTGAATTAGCTTTAGTATCTATATTTAGTCTTACCTACACAGACATTTTGATGTGGTAGACTGTAAGTCTCCAAGACCTCAGTGTCAGATTACTTTAAAGATATGAGGAGAGAATTTTCATGAATTAGAATGAGTATATTTTAGAGCACTTGTTCTACTATGAAGTGGAATACTGCTGGAGGAAAAATGTTCAAATTTGAATAAAAAAAATTTTACAGTATAAACAAAATACATTTAATAAAGAAGTATTTAGGCCCAGACTACTTGAACTAGGAAACTGAAAAAGTTAGTATGAATTAGTAAGAATTCCTGAAGCCCAACTCAAACTGTTGCCGCTTTCTGCCAAATTAAAAAATTAGTTTCTAGCAAAAATTCACTAAGCTTAGCAATCCCAAAAACACCTTCCATTTTTTGTACTTGGTATTGTTTCAACTCGAGTTAAAAGTATCTCTTCAAAAGTCTTTCTAAATCCTAAGGCTTTCAAAGGAAATATGAATATGTAGGTGTCTCTAAAAACATCAATTGATGTTGCCCAAATCCTCTTACCAACTGAGAACAAAAAAGCAAACAAAACTATGTATCATGTGTGGAATAGATACAACATATTAGTTGTAATTACAGTTGGTTTTTTTTGTTTTTTTTTTGTGTGTGTGCGTGTGTGGTTACAGAACCCAAAATGCATGCACACTTCTAAGACTGACAGTGGACAGGAATATATCATTAATTGCAATAAGCCTAATTTTAATTAGCATATAGCTTCACATTTCAGATGTACATATGGTGTGCTTTCAGATATACTTTTCCTGAATACTCTATAATCCTTACTGTCTTCACCTGGTGAAATTTTCTCATGATAAATATTCTGGGCATCTTTTCAGTTTCTCACCACTATAATGAATGTTTCCTCTGCCTTGGATGAAAACTTACACAATAATTTTTGCTCATTTTATTTATTATGAAGATGACTAGTTTTCATTTTTACAGTCGTGTATTTTCAAATATTTTGAAAAATATCCCATAACTAATTTTATGCTCTTATGTATGCAGCAAATTTTATTATCTTAGTTGCACATAAAGACAAATTGAGAAAGCAACAGGTAAAATTAACTTGTTTGAGGACATGCAGTAAATAATCAATAGCAGAAAGGCTCAGTTTCTGACCTTCAATTCCACAGTTAAACAAAAGTAAGGATATCTCTAAATTTACTTTAACTTAAACTGGCTCATTATTGCTAAGGAAAATAGACAACTTTGCCATTTTATTTTTACTGTGCCTAGGTATGTAAATAGTATGAAAAGGACAGGTTAGTTCACCAGAATGGTTAAAGTAGTAGTATTAAATAAATACATCTATAGAAATAGAGTCTGAGAAATAAGGAAGTCTATAAACATCAAGATTTGGTTTCAAGACACAGAGAATCTCACACTATGTAACTGGATGCTGATTGTAGCCTTTCAGTATTTAAAGGGAAGCTATAAGAAAGAAAGGGACTCTTCAGCAGGGTTTATTATGATAGGATAAGGGGTTTCAAACTAAAAGAGTGGAGATTGAGATTGGAAATAAGGAAGAAACTTTTTACAATAAAGGTAGTGAGGCACTGAAGCAGGTTATCAAGAGAGGTAGTGGATCTAAGGTCAGGCTGGATGGGGCTTTGAGCACCTGACTGAGCTGTAGATTGTCCCTGTTCATCGCAGGGGAGCTGGATGAGATGACCTTTAAAGGTTTCTTCCAACTCAAACAATTCCAAATCCTTCATCAAAACAAGGACAATACACCTCCAGTCTTCCAGTCTCAAGGATATCAAATGAAAAGTGGTGATGGAGCTTGAACAAGCTAGTCAAAACAAAAGCAAAAGGAAATAACAAATAATCATACTCAGTAGAGCAATATCACCCAAAGGCAAAGTGCAGGAGTCTCTAAATATGTCAGATGTTATTCTGTGCTCTCAGAAGATCTAGGGAGCATTGTGGAAGTCAGTCCTGAGTTAATCCTCTGTTGTATGCAAACATACGTTCAAGGATTATCAAATTACTAACTAAAACTACTATCCATGTAATTTAGTTTGATTTCTTTCATGGAATAAAGTTTCAAACAATATATATCATAATAGTAAATTGCAATGTATGAGTTTCATTAAAATACAAACAAATGAATACAAATCATGTGAGATAAGAAAAAATTAATTATATTGCTCCTACTCAAAGCAGAAAAGATGAGTATAGCACCCTGGCACATATCCAGTGCTCATTTTCCCAGTTGTTTGAGTTTAGCATGCTAGAATTTTCTTATCCTACATCTAGCCATACTTTCATCCTGTTAAGGATTCCATAATTATGACTAGCTCGTTCAGATGTGTTCATGCTCTGTGTGACCAAATAATAAAAGGTAACCATTCAACATCTCTGCTCATTCAGTTATGGCAAACATAAGGTCTTCCTGCCTGCCTGGAAAGAGACTGTAACATTTTTGTTTCAGCTCCATGCCTGGCTGTTAAAAGTTCAGCCTGTTTGAAATGACAATATTTGGAATCAGAATATAAATGTATTGGGAGTTTTGGGCTCTGCACCTGAAGTTAAATTCTTTGATACTGAATCTTTGTAAGGATGCTAGAAGGTGCTTTTGTGAACTGAATTCATATTCATATATTCAAAGACAGCTTTTAAATTTGATATCTATAATCTAGGAAAGATTAGAGTCCTAGTATATCCATCTTTTCGCACTCTTTATATCTTTGTGCAATCTCATGCATGCTTCAGTTATCAACGTGATATCTGCATGATTTCTGTGTCTTAACACTACGGTTAGAATAAATTCTGTGTCCCTCAGACATGGCACTGAATATTTTACAGTGATCTTCCATAGAGCTGTGTCAGGAAGGAAATGGGAGACAGAAAAATAAGTCAGTTTTCAGGCATAAAAAAAAATACATTGAGGGTAGTATAGCCACATTGGTGTTTTTGTCAATCACAAATCAGCTACTGAAACAGTACTGGAGCCCTCCCTGTAGGTTCAAAACCATTCTAGGTGGAAAAGTGTGCAAGACACATACAAAAGGATACATAGATAATTGGCTGAGTACTTTAAACTAAATAAAACCGGAGGAAGAGAAGAAGAGAAAATGCTCTGAATATAAATATTTCATATAGTTAGAGACATTAATTTCATGCTGTGTATCTTTGTGACATTGAAGTTAATGAGGGCATCTTGTATGACAAACAGAATGAAACTAAAGCTTGTAGTATTTTTAAATTATAACATCAAATTCTATTCCTTTTGACTTACAGTCAAATAGATTTTTGTTGGAGATCACGTTCTCTGAGCTAACTCAACACAGTAATAAAGAGAGTGATTACTAATTACTATTTTTTCTTCTGTTCACGCAGTGGGAGAAGTGTTAGGGAATTCTTTATAAATAACTCTATCATGGAGGCACTTGGAGTTACAACACTTAGAGAAAAGGAATATTCCATCCAATTTATGCATATATCTAAATAGCTTCTCTTGATCATATGTTGTAGGAATTAATTCTTGAGGGACAGATGTCCAGAGAAGGACTGCTCAAAGGAAGGGCAGCTGATGTTGTCTGCTTGGACTTGTGCAAGGCCTTTGACACAGTCCCACACCACGTTCTTATCTCTAAATTGGAGAGATATGGATTTGAAGACAGGACTACTTAGTCGATAAAGAATTAGTTGTATGTCCACAGCCAGAGGGCTGTTGTCAAAGGCTCCACATCCAGGTGAGGACTAGTCACAATTGGTTTACTGCAGGGGTCCATTTTGCAACCAGTGTTCTTCAACAACTTTATCAATGACACAGACAGTAGGATTGAGTATATCCTTGGCAAGTTTACTGATGGCAACTAGCTGAATGGTGCAGTTGACACAACAGAAAGAAGGGATGGCATTCAGAGGGACCTGGACACACACAAAAAATGGGCACATGAGAACCTAGTGAGGTGCAACAAGGCCGAGTGTAATGCATTGCACTTGGGTCAAGGAAATCCCAGATACAAGTACTTGCACACTGGGAGAATAACTCACTGAGAGCAGACCTGCAGAGAAGGACTTGGGGGTCCTGATGGACAGAAAGCTGTACGTGAGTCAGCTGTGTGCACTTGCAGCCCAGAAAGCCAACAGTACCCTGGGCTGCATCAAAAGAGGGGTAGCAGCAGGGAGAGAGAGGGGACTGTACTCCTCTGCCCTCATGAAGCCCCATCTGTTGTACTGTATCCAGGCCTGGGGCCCCCCGGTGCAAGAAGAATACAGAGCTCTTGGAATGAGTCCAGAAGAGGGCCACAAAAAAGGTGATTAGAGGGCTGGAGCACCTCTCCTACAAAGAAACGCTGAGGGAGCTGGGCTCATTCAGCTTGGAGAAGAGAAGGTTCCAGGCAGACTCCATTGCAGTCTTTTAAGTACTTCAAGAGTGCTTACAAGCAGGAGGGCGGCCAACATTTTACAAGGTCTGATAGTGACAGGAAAAGGGGGAATGGATTTAAACTAAAAGAGGAAAGATTTAAGTTAGATGTTATGAAGACTTTTTTTTTACTCAAAGGGTGTTGAGATGCTGGATTAGGCTGCTCAGAGAAGCTGTGGATGAAGGCATTCAAAGTCAGGCTGGATGGGATCCTGGGCAGTCTTTTCTAATGGTTGGCAACCCCACCTATGGCAGGGGGCTGGTACTAAACGATCTTTAAGGTCCCCTCCAACCTAAGCCTTTCTATGATTTCCATCAAGATAATTTCCAAACCCTAGCTGGTTAATTTGGTTACCTCTCTTTCTCAAATTTAATTTTGATTTCTCAAATACAAGCTAAATGTAATTTAAACAATGAAAGTAATATGCTTCCTACCTGAGCTACCAGAGAAAACATTTTAGACTAGAGAACTTTTTTTTTTTTTTTTAACAAAACACATAAATTATAATGTGTAAGATAAAAAATACATAGCAAAATCTAGAATATTAACTTACATTTATGCTTGTTGCAAACAAACTTGAGTTGCTATGGCACAGTAACATTTTTCAGTCACAGACTGTATGGCATATATCAGATTAAGAATTGTAAATATAGATGAGTGACAAGGATGAACCCATTAAGTTCTAAAATATGAAAAGTCTGTGAAACGTATGAACAGAAATTGGTCAGTCAAGCAGATCCTTTGAAAATATAATCAATCTTGGTTAAATAGAAGGCTGAAACTGTATAAACAAGCTATTACTGATCAAAGAAATTACTTTTAATTTAAGAGTAAGTAGTGCAAAAAACATCTTATGCTTTGATGCGAAACACATATGGAAGCATATTCTGAGGAAGATGGAAAGATTTCATGGATGATTAATCCATTTTGCTGCCTATGCAGCAAAAAAAAAAAGGGGGGGGGGGTGAGAGTATGGCTTCATTTAATGCAAACATGATTATGATCCTCATTCTGCATGAAATTCAAGTTCATGCTCATCTATTTCTGGTCTTTTTGAGAGCTTAAAGTTCAACACATTGCTGAACTGTGGAGATGTGATGAATATCAATAGGAGTGTGTGATTAAATAAATAATAAAACACATTTAAAATATCTAACATCAGAATTAAGTTTTCAGTGCTTAGTTTGTTACAAAATCAGTTTCTGCAGAGAATAACAAGGAATTGAAGCACAAAGTTGAATAATGCAAAAGAAATCAACAAGAGACTAGAATGATTTTTTTTAGCAATTTATAACCATAAATGGAAGGAATTTATTCCATATGGAAGTTTTTGGAATAGATACTGACAACAATTCCTGTAGTTCCAGGGATACACAGTCCATAGGAAATTATTTGATAATTTATTTTGATTACCTGTATGTTACGAACACTTGTGCTTCACTGTTGTGCCTGTATTGAACACAAAGAAGAAACACTGCTTAGGTGTGTCTAAAAAGCATCCCTAAATGCAATGGAATCTTAATATAAAGATTATCATGATATAGAGAAACTTCTGTTTAATGTGGTGGTTTGTTCCAGTGATTTAGTACATTCACATTTAAACTAAATACATTTCCCATTTAAAATTTTCATTCTGTCAGATAGAAAGGATAGAG
The DNA here is from genome assembly GCA_016647715.1 of Pavo muticus. Classification (NCBI taxonomy): domain Eukaryota; kingdom Metazoa; phylum Chordata; class Aves; order Galliformes; family Phasianidae; genus Pavo; species Pavo muticus. The sequence goes on from JACDJE010000121.1 coordinate 3,806,052, forward strand.
AATGATAGAAAAGTAATGTCCTTAATAACAAAGCTAATTAAGACATCAAAAATATCAACAAGCAAAGCCAAGTTACCAATGGAAATTTTTTTCACAGCAGAAGAAACTATCATCAACTGGCTTTCTATTAGAAGATTAATCTAAATTTCAAGTGTAGTACAAGACTTCTAGTCTTGTTGCTGTTTGAGCAGGTAACAAGAAAAATAAATGGAACTTCATGGTGCCTACTTGACTTGAGCTTAGGATTTTTTCACTCACTGTTTCAGTCACAAGACTTTGTGCTTAGAAAACTGACTTATTTCATGGCATTGCTTCTTCTGACATTCCTATAAAACCAACGTCTTTCCTATCCCTAGGAGCATATACAGAAAACTGCACTTCTTTTTTGCCATCATTGTAGATGTGCAGCAGTTTTTCTGACAGATACTAATAAAGAAGAAAAGCTCTCTGACCCTTAGTGTCTTACCAAAATGTAGAGGGTGGCACTTATTTGATTGTGCATTACACTGGTACCTGAGTGTTCTTTTACATTTATTACACAACAGTATTTTGAATGTTATGGCATTTTTCAGCGTCTTGTATCATAGAAAATGTACTATCAGAGGACACACCATCAGCAATTTGATGAACAGTATTGACAAGTATTGAAACTACTGAAATTTTCTTGGTAGCTAACAGTTCATGGTATCATTTAAACAGTATCTTTTCATGTGGCTAAGATAAATGTGCAAAATGTGGAACTTTCTGCATTTATTTTTCTTCCCCCTTTCATCTTATAATCTGCAAACAGAAGTTGCTGTCATCTTTTTTCAGCACCTTGCACACCAAATCAACCATCAAGAGACTGTGAGGACACTGAGCATTCACAGGTTCACCATGCATAATTAGATATGGAAGGCAAGAATATGCCACAAAAAATGGCAGCTGACCCACAGAATCACAGAATGGCTCGGGTTGGAAGGGACCTCAAGGATCATCAAGATCCAACCCCCCACCACAGGCAGAGCCACCAACCTCCACATTTAATACTAGACCAGGCTGCCCAGGGCCCCATCCAACCTAGCCTTGAACACTTCCAGGAATGGGGCATCTACAGCCTCTCTGGGCAGCTGTTCCAGCACCTCACCACTCTCATAGTAAAGAACTTCCCCATGACATCCAACCTAAATCTTCCCTCCTTCAACTTAAAACCATTTCCCCTTGTCCTGCTATTATTATCTACCTTTTCACAGAGTTGACTCTCCTCCTATTTATAGACTGCCTTTAGGTACTGAAAGGGTGCAATAAGGTCACCCTGCAAACTTCTTTTCTCCGGGCTGAACAAGCCCAGCTCACTCAGCGTGTCTTCATAGGGGAAGTGCTCCAGCCCTCTGATCATCTTTGTGGCCCTCCTCTGGACTCTCTCCAACAGCTGTCTTTCTTGTACTGGGGGCTCCAGACCTGGACGCAGTACTCCAGATGGGGCCTCAGGAGGGCAGAGTAGAGAGGGACAATCACCTCCCTGTCCCTGCTGGCCACCCCTCTTCTGATGGAGCCCAAGACACCATTTGCTTTTCGAGCTGCAAGAGCACACTGCTAGTTCATGATCAGTTTTTCATCCACCAGGATCCCCAGGTCCTTCTCTGCAGGGCTACTCTCAAGGACTGCTCCTTCCAGTCTGTATACATGCCTAGGATTCCTCCAGTCCCAAGTGCAAAACCTTACACTTTACTGTATTAAACCTCATTAGATTCATCCTGGCCCACCTTTCAAGTCTGTTGAGGTCCCTCTGAATGGCATCCCTTCCTTCCACCATGTCAACCGCACCACTCAGCTTGGAGTCATCAAGGAAGACCCAAGGAAGTCTGCCTGGAACACTGCTTCATTTTACAAGAGACTTTGGATTTAGTACTGAGAAATAAATACATATTAAGGCTGTGGGATTCGGCCCCACAGCACACCTGAATTTGGTGACAACACTTAACATCACTGTTTTCAACTATTTGAGAATCATTGTTTCTCAGGATGCTCGTCTCAATATTTATCAGCAAATCTGTGCATGTGTGTAGGGCAAGAGGAAAAATGGCTATATCAAAATTAACAATTTAACTAAATTTAACATCCCTTTGATATCTGGAATTACCATTGTGAATCCTTTGCTCTTATGGTTGCAGCTTGAAGTACAAACACAAAAGCTACCACAATTTAAAAAAAAAAAAAAAAAGTTTTCCTAAAGGAAAACTGACATTCTTCTATCTTACACCAGGTGAGCACAAAGAGTATTCTGATCTATTTACTCTTTATATGTTGCTATTCATCTGCTACTCATTAGCTGCTTGGAAGATCCAGGGGACCTGCAGAACCATAAAGATTCCTCAAAAAATAAATACTGTGGTGCTATGCACATTAACATTATATAAAAGGAGGAAGAGATATTTGAATGGGGCTAAAATGTTGCTCAGGAAGGTATTGGATGGGAAACTAAAGAAGCACATGTATTCTTCCATCCTACAGACTCTCAGTAGGACAGCCTAGAACCTACATTGTAAATTAAAATTACCACAGAAGGTTTCTCTCTCAGAACCATTATCTTACATTCCTGGCAGAATGGCATATATCCTGGCAGAAGGCAGTTTCTAAAGGAAGCCTCATGTATTCAGAAGATGCACTATTCATGTTGACTGAAACTATTTGTGTCAACTGAAATTCCCAAGCTTCCAAATCCTCAAACTGGTATTTTCATAAAGTATATAACAGCAACATGCAATTTCAGTCTGCTGTCTATAATCCACATTAGCAGGATAATGTACCTGGCACTTAGTTTCTCCTCTACCCTGAATCTGGTGTGATGCTGCAAATATAGGTATTTCACAGAAGTATACACATATCCACATCGTGGCTGCTGAAGCCACCTAATCTGGTGTCAGCACATGATTGGTTATTTCAGCATCTCTGCTCCTATTATATGAAGTAAACTTTCTCAATGTAACTATGATAATCCTTCAAGATGTACGGCTTTTAGGAACAAAGAACCCAAGACATTCGCTCCAGGACACAGAGAATACCATTCTTGGTGAGCTTCCACAGTAAGCAAAAACCTGGAATGCAAACAGAAAAAGGAGAGTCCTGTGTTCTATACTTCATTCAGTTTAGGCTTTTTCTGAGTTAGAAACAATTGTGCCATGAATCTGCCCAGGGAGGTGGTAGCATCACCATTCCTGGAGGTGTTCAATAAGCATGTATACATAGCACTGAGGGACAGGGGTTAATGGATGTGGATTGATGGCTGGTCTAGGTGACCTCAGAGGACTTTTCCAACTTTAATGATTCTATATAGACTTAAGCAGATTTACAGAACCTTAGGCCAGCACTAGTTATCTTACACTGATTACTACTATTGTAACTATGGAAAAACAAAACCGAAGAGGAGATATGTTCATATAAGATGACACTTATTTTCTTTTTTCCAGTGATGTACTAGTTATTTTATCTTCATGAACAGCCTGCAAATGATCAAGTCAATAAAAATGGGAACCATTCACCTGTGGTGCATCATCTGCCTAGGAGCAACAAGATTGTCCCAAGCATTTTGGCTAGGAATGTTTTCACAAATTCCGAAGGCATCTGCCATGCTGTTGCTGTGACCTGAAATTCCCAAAGGAACACTGACAACTCAGAAACAGAAGGTGAAGAGGGCTCTGACAATGCGAACACTGAAGAACAACATGCAGATTGAACCCTGGGGAATATCTCAAACCATTTCTGCTCAGCTGAGTGGAGGAAAGAAAATCAAATCCAATAGCTGTAATAAAGAACAGACAGATAAAGGGAAAGCAAAGAAAAACAGAAACTGAAAATAAATTTGTGAAATAGTAAGCAATGCTGGCAAAGCAGGTGGGGAAATGGTACTTCTGATCAGATATCCCCAGTCAGAAGACTCCGAGTATTCTAAGACCTTCCTATAGAGGAGGATTCTGAAAGATCTGTGTCAGGAGAATCAGAGTAGGCAGTTAACATGGATACCCAGGGTATTAAGAAGTTTGTATGGAGTGAGATTTTTTGAAGGTAGAGGAGGTGAACTGGGAGGTGATCACTGCTGTATAACTGAAAGAACAGCATGAAAATATTTGGCTTGACATGCACTGAGCTTTTCTTCTTCCACAGCAGCAAAAAGCAAGCTTATATAAGACTGCATTTACAATGGAGCTGCCATTAGCCAGACCCCAACATCTCTGCTGAAAGAACAAAGATAGTTTAAAATCCTGAAGCACTTCCCAGTTAAGCTCCATCTCTCAGGCTGATGGGTACAGAAATAGCAGCAAGGTCAAGGATTCACAGAGCTCCTGCAGTCTCATCACATTGTCTTATAGGACTGTTGTCCAGAAATCCCAGAAAATATACAAAATCTATAAATTCTGCCTAGATCAAAATTATGGAGGGAAAATGGAATGTATTATATCTTACTTCCACGTTTAGCATTTAGAAGATAAGAACCATCTATACATTGCTTTAATACGAGGATAGGATTCTTCTCAATAGACATTTACCCTTTAAAAAGCGTGTTGTCTATGCTACTTATCTGGTCCATATGTATGTGATTCTGACATAAAAGTCAACATATAGAATTATTTGGATCAAGCTGCAGGCATCAAATTAGACAGCTACCTACTTCATACATCTATTTAGAACAGAATTAATTCATGCTGTTAATTCAAATAATCCCACCTCTGTAAACAGCTACAAGAAGAGTCTAGATTGCTTTCCTGCAATTAGACATGCAACCTGTATGGAGAAGTTCTGCATAATGAATGATGTTGTGATATGTGATGTAAAGGGAAACAGAAGAATAGAAGTCTATGTTTTGCAACATTTTATTACAATGTGTCAATAAAATGTTATAACCTGTTAGACACTGGTATAAGAAGAACTCCCACAAGTATATCTGAAATGACTGGTGATGTATGTTCAGATAAACAGAATAAAAATATTTATTAATGCATATGGCTGTAGTGCATAAATATAGAACACTGTACCAGATAGCATGGTTTAAAATAATGACTGCATACTCCTACTGAGTAAAGAATAGGGTTCAAGAGAACTGAAATGATTTCCCCCCCCTCCCCCCATCTATGAACAAATGTTCCCAGACTTTTGGCACCTCTTTTTCATTAACCATAAATTAAGAATTATGTTTCTTGTTTCCTATGCAAAGCACTGCAAGGTCTCTTAAGGAAATTATGTCACTGTATCAAAATAGTCTAGTTTCTTTACTGATGCCAGTGAATGCTACTTATTTTCTTTGCTAAGGATCCAGAAAATGTGAATACATTCTGTAGCAGAGCAAAGAACATACAGATAACTTTTAAAATAGAAGCAGCAGTAAGGAAGGAAGCAAGCCAAAAGAAGAAACAAGCCAAAAGAGGCAGAAACTTACAACAAGGTTCCATTAAGTGCACTTGGACTCACTTTAAGTTCACTTTGGACTCACAGGCTACACTGACTACAGTCACACCCGTGGTTAAGTTCAGTTAAATAAAAACATGATCAAGACTCAAAATATGCCAAGTCACAGTTCTTAGCACACTGTATCCCCAACCATAACATTAAATTAACTGATACAACTCAAAAGTAAACTGAAGCAACATGAAACTCAGTTTTGCATACACATCCAGATTTGCATCTTCTTTTGACCACGTGCTACTGTGACGAGGCATTCTGCCTTTAAAGGATTTGACAAAAACATGGCTTAAGAGAGACAACTTGAGAGCACCTGGCTACGCTGCAATAGGGGTTCCAGTATATGAATGCTATTTAACTACCTTAATATCTTTTTGATAAACCTCAAGTGGAATTCCATGATGTGATATTTACCTATTTTTCTGCCTTAAAATGACCTCACACTGTATGAAAACCTCTATGATCCATACACAAGCACTGAGCTGCTGAACTGCAATGCAGAACTCATTACTTTGAGCACTTTGAATTCAGACTTCTCATAGAAGCAATCATGATACGTTAGAGTCCATGGGGCACCATATGAAGCCCATAGGAATCTCAGCCAATGCAGTGCAGTAAAGGATGTAGTCAGTCCTCTTTATAAATGCTGACCTTGAGCAGTGGGAATAGGAATCATTCTCCTCCAAGTGGCACGAAGGCTAATGATTATTTCTAGGGTCAGACGGCATTTGACAGGTTAAATGAGACCGTGTTATGGCAACCTACACTACTGTACTCATCAGCTGTTGACACTCTATGGTACATGTGTGCTGTCAGTGCCGCCATCCTAAAGACCTTAGTGTCAGTACATGTGGTATCCAGACATGATAGTTACAATCACATAATAAAAAATATTGCTGCTAATTTACTTTGGAGGCACAAATTCAAACTATTTCTTTATATCTTATGGTATTGATGTACTCATATGCAAAAAAAATATATATATATACACATATATACATGTAAGAACTCTTCAGTACAAAACTGTCTACTAGATCAACTTAGATTACATTTATGTACAGTGTTTAGTACAATTCTATATTAATATTGCATCTGTAACTGGGCTGGGATGTTCACAAATATCTGTCTCATAGAATAAGAACACCTTATGTCCCATGTCTTATTTTCTTCCTGTAGATTTGCTGGTACTCCCCTTGCTCTGTTAATATACTTATCTTAGTCAGTTCGACTGTTGGTCACTATTTCTGTGGAGTATACTTTGATTAATGCTTTATAGCAAAGACTTAATAGAAGTAAATATACTAATCAAAACTCCAGACAGGCCTAAGGCAACAAGAAAACTAAATATTTCAATGTGAAAAAAGCCTTTAAAGGTAACTTAAAATTGTTATGACAATGCTTTATCCAGCATGTGTCTTCATGGTCATCCAAGTTGTATAGGGCTACAAATACCAAGTGTTAAAATATATGCATACACATGCATATATATATATATATATTTTTTTTTTCCACAAATTGCCTTATAATGTGTAAAATATTTACTTACATAAAAAGATAAGTAACAATATAGATAAGTTTTGTTTTTATAATTACTTTAGAGTAATGGCATGTAATCACTGCAAACATATTATTAAAAAGTAGTAAAAAAGTAGTAGACTGTTATCGTATTGCTGTTTTGTTGTTTTTTTTTTTTAAATAAAATCAACTTTTGCTACATTTACAACAGTATAATTTTCTTCATATTCTCCATATGATCAAATAACTGGCTGAGAAAGTTGGAACAGAATTATTGAACTCCCTATAAGTGCCTTGACTGACATTCACATAGATTTATACCATTTGTTTTCAAAGATATCAGAGCTTGACTTTGAGAGAAAATCATTGAGGTTTTACTGGTGAAATTATGCCTTGATGGTAAAATCTTTATTTATTCTACAAGGAGCAGGATTACAGCTACCCAGCCTGTGTTAAAGCCAGTTCAGGAAGTCTGTCTGTCTTATTCTACTTCCTGCTAGTAATGGTTTTATTGATGAACTCATAGAAACTTGCATTACTAAGGTTTTAGACGTTATACATATGAAATACATTCAATGATATATGTATAAAAATTACTATAAAGTTCCCTTTTCAGAACAAATGAACACCACTTGATCAGCATTATATTAAGTATGATTTATATTATTATTAAAAGGAATGTAGCCGTTTTTGTCTTTGCTGATAACTTCCTGATTTCATGATGTTCTAATAGTGGTCAAAGTATTATCAAGACATCTGCATGAAGTCTGAGTCAACCACCATGAACTGCAACATGGAAAACTCCAATCAGATACAATGGAAAACTTAGTCCCCATGAGGGCTGTCAAACACTGACAGAAAGGCCCAGAAGGGTTATGCAATCCTCATCCAAGGAAAAAAAAAAAGCCCAGCTGGACATAGATATGAATAAACTGATCTAACTGGATCTACTCTGAGCTGGGGACTAGGCTTCTGCATATCCTATACAAATTACATTTTATCATAATTAATGATAATTATTAAGTTATTCTACATACCTAAGCCTTCCCTTTGAAATTGAAAAATTGCTTTTGGTAATTGCCAGGTTGTCATACTTAGGTTTTGGGTGTTGGGTGAGTTTTTTTGTTTTGATTTGGTTTTTTTGTTTTGTTTGTTTTTGGCAGCAAAACTAGTTTAATGTTTAAGGTTTTCTCTTACTCTTCACCAGCTGTCATACCTACTTCTGACCCCTGGTACAAAGATCTCTCAAAGTAGTAGCATTATATCTATGGGTTAGTCCCATGAAATGAACTTAAGGGAAAACATAAAAGTATGAGGCAGAAGGTATTAGGAGTACCTCCGTAGTTTCATATTGTTAAAATGCTACATTGACATTGATAGAAAAGGACTGATGGAGATCTCTTGACTAGCCTTCTGCTTGAAGTGAGATTACTGCCAACACTGGTCATGGTTTTATCTAGCCATATCTTGAAGAATTTCAAGAGGAGATTCCACAATCTTGGGCCAGCCCTTTCTAATGCTGTAATGCTCACTAGTAATAAAGCTTTTTGTAACTACTAGCATGAATCTCTCAAGCCTAAATTAGTTGCTATGAAAAGTGTGTTCTATTTGTTCTTTAATTCCCTCACCTATTTGTTGCCAGCTGCCGTTTGATTCCCCTTTAGCAGTGAGGTTTCCCATGAGATTTCTGTTGGCCAAGTGATGAGGTTTACTCAGATTGTTCTGAACTGTAGCTCTGTCATTATCTGAAGTATCCTGCATCATCCACAAGTTGTTGAAGGTACTTTGTCTCATTATCTGTTTTTTGAAAACGATGTTGAGCAATAGCGGCCCCTTTGGTACTCTACTTGTAAGATGCAAACTGCCAACCAGACGTTGAGTATTACCATCTGGATCCAGTGCTGTTCCTTCTTTCAAACCACTTAACAGTCTATTCTTCCAGCCCACTCTTCCTTGTATTTCAAATAAGAATGTTGTGGGAGGTGCTGTCCAAAGATTTACTTATGTTAAGATACATCCACCACTCCGTTCTAGTCAACATTACCATTTCATCACAGAAAGACAAGTTGGACCCATCCCTGAATCCATATTTTCCCTGAGCTGTTACTGTCCCTGAACCACTACTATGAATCTCCATCTCACCACCATGAGGACTCAAACAAAACTGAACAAGGTAGAAAACCCTCCTTTGCTTTTGTTTCTGAAGAAGGAACTGTCCACATTTCCATTCTTGTCTTGTTTGAGATGGTAAAATTATTTCAGACTCTGGAGGAGTCTCCAGATAACAATTTCTGACCAAGGCTTATCATTAAGCAGATTCAGGTGATGTTGTGCTATAACGTTACGGTATTGTTTCACAGTCACAGAAAAAAGAACTTGCCTTCTGTGCAGAAAATGGAGTTTCTCTTCTGTGTACATGGAATCGATTGTTGTCTGCAGAAGGAGGCCTTTGTTTTCACAAGCAGAAATTTTAGCACAGTGGAAAGGGAGATAACAGAATAAACACAGTTTAAAGGTAGAAAGGCAAAGAAAGGGGTAAGTAAATGTAGGGAAATAGATAATATTTGAGACAAAGACAGTGAGGAAGGAAAAAAAAGAGGAACCAGAAGTACACACACACACACACAAAACAAGCAATCAAAAAGTAGAGAAATGAGATGCTGAAGATAAAATTGATTAAGGCGTGTAATAAAATCTCATTGCGCCAAATAGGGAAAAACACTGACTCATGAAACTCATTTAGTGGAAGAACACAATAAGGTAAGGAGAAAACATGAACCATAAGGCAAAACAGAAGTGAGTTTATCAGTCCAAATTAGATTTTAGACTTGGATCTTGTGATTTTCATAGATGTCTCTTAAATTGCCATGACTATACCACTTTGTCAACAGCCACATTATCTTTTAAAGAGGAATAGCTGTGAGCTGCATAGTAGAGAGGAAAAGCTATATGTTCTCCTCAGTCTCTTAACCTGAGTATGGAGATAATGAACTGAAAAAGAGAATTCTATATGACTCCACACTTCACACTTTCAGGAATTGGAAATGATCTGAGCTGCCTAGGCTGAGTCATCCCTGTTTCAAAACCTCAGAGCTTGTTCTACGACTGTTGAACACATTTTATGTGTTCTGACTAAGATGACATCTCTGTCCCTAATCTCAGAAACTGTTGTTTTTCCTGAGTTGCCTGTCTTTGTTCAAGGCAGAGAAACCTTTTATGTAACTAACAACAGCATCATCCTATCAGATCTAGAGGGGACTTTTTGTATTTGCCTACTGAAAGCTGCTTCTCAAGAATGAAGGTCTCCTAGAGGGCTCCTTACAGAACACTGTACAGCGATAAAAAGAAATTGCACAATATTGTTCACCACTGGGCGTATATTATAGCACTACTGTATAGAGCACTAGTATGACTTTTCCATCATGTGTAAAGAGATTCCTAACTCTGTATGTACAAAAGGTATAATTCACAGAAATTTTGGATTTGCTGAGCATAAATTAAAGGTTTTCATGTGTGAGGCCGAGAGGTTACAATTCTTCTATTTGCAGGTAGTATAGTTCACTCTATTTCAAATATTCATAGTTAAATTCACATCAGAGACCATTTTTCATTCAGAAACCAAGAAGGAAAAGAAGATTTTTATAAGTGCCATTTATGAACAAAAAATCCTTCCTTCTAATCAACTTTGTAATTAAACTCTCAAGAAAAATTGTTATGGAAAAAAGTATTCTACTAAAGTCCTTTTCTTGTCACAGATTCTTTTCACTCATTTTCTAAGTAAAGCTGCCTTCATCTAACACCACTTAAGGTTTCAACGCCTTTTTCTAAAGTGTCTCTATTTTCTTTCCTCTTTTCCTGTTCTTATAGCTTGATTGTAGTCACACCAATGAAAAATACCAATGTTTCTGAAAAATGTCATAATTAAGATTGCTTCCAGAAAATTATGGTGGGTGTGTTTATTAATTTGTACTTGCATTACAGAAGTGCTTGAAGGACTTGCTGTGATAACTGAGGTACAAACACTTCTGAAACAGTCCTCTGATGTTTTTCTTTTAATTTAAAGAGGGAGAAGAATTATTAATGTGAGGATTATTATTTCCATCTGCAAATGGATACTTGAAGCGTAGATGAATGAAGTGCCCCTTCTGAGAATTGCAAAGGAGATCTATGCCAGCGCTGAAAATGCATCAGGTTGGGAACTCAGGAGACCTGGGTTTCTCCCATGAAACAATTCACATCTTTCCATGTTCTTCCTCCTTCTGCTGTCTCCCAACGTTTGCACTTTGACAACATCTGAAAGCTTGGACTATATAAATCAAAGATGTTCTCAACCATATTCCAAACTGCTGGGAATTATGGGTAGCAGTAAAAGTTACAGGAGTATCTTTAGCAAGCTGACATTACATCTGTCAGAATTTAACATGCAAATAAAACTAGATCTCATATACAAATCACTGCCTTAATCCTATTGGCAGTGTTCTGTATTGCACCAGACACTAAATGTTTTCCTTACGCTTCTTATTCCATATAGCCATGCTGCTCCCATCAATAATAATAGTAGGGAATACTGCAGAGCCAAAGGGTCCCAAGATGGACTTCAAAGCATGGCATTAATTTCCTCGGAAATGAACTGAACTAATTTTTGTTTAAATCTATCTAGCAGACTTGAGGCACTTACTGAAAGAAGAGTATTAAGAGCAGTTCTAGGCTGGTTGTAGTTAAACAGGTCTACATGAACAAAGAGCAATAATAGTGCTTCCTTTCTTTAAGAAATCACCTCCTAGCTCTAAAAAATAAATAAACAGATAAAAAAGTAAGGGTTTTGTGGAAGTCATCATGTGCCTTTTAGCTTAGGGTAAACTGAGGTCAAATGGTACAAACATTTCCCAACTATTGCTGGCATGCAATTGTTACAGGAGAAATAAAATCTCCCATGCACTACTCTTTTGCCTATTCACTCTACTCTTAACATTATTCTATAAAATCAGCTTCATTTTTATCTCTTAAGGCATAGGAAAGAGTTTTCTATAGATTCTGTGGAGTTTTCAAGGACTGTGAGATCAGCTAGACTGTTCTTTATAAAGTGGGGAATTTCTTGTGAAATTTATTAATCACCCTTCTGTAGAGCTTATGAGGTGGTTCTTCATACATCTTAGATCTGAACTCAACAATGGTTATCATTAAGCAATCAACTTTTTCAACAGAGAAGAAAATTCTGTAAAATAAGCACAGGTTATTCACAGCAGGTATCAGAGAAAGAAAAATACAAGATTTTAAGTCTAGTCTAATCAGCTTTAATCTCGGGTTGGGATCATAATGTTAATTATTGTAATAAATTTATTAAATTTAGAAATAATATTTTCAAATCAAAGCTTTTAACAGTAATGTTAATAATATGCATTCTCAATACTGAATTTATTTCAATCGAAGTTTCGAAGTTTTCTGTTTGCTTGGAAAACCTTCCAACAATATAGCAATTTGATTTTGCTTGGGCCAACAGTGGGATTTGAGTATATTTAGTCAGAGTAAACAATATCATTAAAATGAAGTATTACTGCTTAAATGTCTAAAACCTCAAAGTGGTAGCTACAGGAGACTCTCCAATTTCTCACTAGCCACTAAGCAAGCAAGAGGAAGACCAGTTTTTTTTTTTTTTAATCATTACCTCTGGAGCTGAAAAATTATGCCTTAAATGTTAAATTCATGACGGGATTTGATACCATTCATTGAATTTAAAACCAGAAGAGACTACTAGGTAAACAGATGTAGTTTTCTGTGCAATAAAGAAGAAATACGTGTTTCTGATTACATTTGTGAAGCTCCCAATAACTTGTATTAATCTATCTTTTTGGAAAGCATCAAGATATGAATACAGAAGCTTTAAAGCTGTTTAAGTGGAAGCCATCACTGCATAGGTTTCAGGCAATTTCACAGCTGAGGACTTCACTATAGATGGCAAGATGAAAAAAGCAGCTTACTATTTGAAGAGATCTGTTTCATGCACAGTAAGTTATGTTGTCATCTTCTTGTATAATTATAGACAGCTTTGAGAAGTTTGGCATCAGTTATTTACTTATTTTTAAAGAAGGACATCATAATTACTTATAATAATTTGGATTAAAAATGAAAAAAATGCCGTAATTATAGAAAAGAAATCATAAAAATAGTTTGAGAAAATATTTCTCCACTGTTTGGAAACTACGGAAGAAAAGTAGGAAAATATAAATTGAGAAAACAACACTGATATAAGACCTAGGATATAAGACATAGGACAAGTAAGGAAAGAAGCTAAATTTATGGAGTCTGGAAGAGCAAAAGCTCAGGGGCAACACGATCTCAGTCTATAAATATCTGCAAGGTATGGAAATAAATGAAAGGAGGGAATTATTTAGTCTCAGACTCTGAGCACTGGAAGAAAAGCCCTGAAGCTAAGAAGGAAGAAGTTTAGGGAAAAGTTTTTAGCTATAAAAGGAGATGAAACAGTGAGTAGACTGAAAAGGTGACATTTGAGGTATTGGACCTGAAATGGAGCGTTCACACCAATAGATCTGTTTCACTTGCGTATTTTCACCTAGCAAATTTCCTGATACTGCAGGAACCTGCCCTGGATTTCTTTATCTCCTCACAAGCAACCTTTAAGTTTCTGACATTTTAGCATATTGGGATACTGGTTTTAGGTTTGTTGCAGGTTATCAGAGAAGAGAAAGCTATTTGATGGTCCCAGATGGGCATATTTGAATGAGGTAGAACAGTGAAGGTAAAAAACATTTTTATAGTTCCTTCCAGAGGTGTGGTATAGATAGAATCTTCTGCGATGATGGGAATGCTCTTTTCAAAATATCACATCTACCCTCATTCTTGCTGCAGACACTTCATTTAACAGATGCTCCTTTTTCATTTCTAAGCCTCTTATCTTGCTTCATTCAAATACCTCCTTGAAAATACTTCTAACATTATTCAAATGGCCTCAGACATCCTCCTTTCCTGCCACTTCTGCTTCTGCTATGATCTTAGTCTCAGTCTAAGCCTTAATCATAACCACAATCTTGCAAGAAAATCTGAGCACACCTTCACAAACAGAGTTGTAAAGCAGGAACATCCAAAACTTTCATTCCCCCACCACCCCCCACCTCTTTCACCTCTTATAGCACTATTTAAAGTGTCACATAAATATTTCTAAGATAACATACACCTTATTTCCAAAGATGTGCCTGTCCTCTACCAGGTAATATACGATCATAAAGTGCAAGTCTAGCACATCTTGGGAATTAACTACATTCAAATGACAAAAATATTGAGGGCTGGCTTGTGAGTCTGTTTATTAACCTTACCAGAGATTTATAGTACTTCTAAGACACCGTAAGTTTTGACCACTGAGGTATCTGCCCGTTGATTTTAGTTAAGAATACAGCATTTGTTTCTAAAAAGTAGATGGGAGCTTGGTTTAAACTTTGCTTCTTCTGTAGAAGAAGTAAGTTTCAGACCTGCAAAATCATCAAAGAGAGATATTATTTCTCTCCATGACTGCTCTGAGCACATTCCACTTTTCAGGGAATAAAACAGAATCTAAGTCTCTGAGAATCAGATTTCACCTAAGTGTATCCAATGAACTTTATAGGTCAGCATACTTTGTCATTTTGACTAATGAAGTCAATCAAAGGCTAATATTAGCACCAAATGTATTAAAAAAAAAAAAAAAAAAAGAGTGAGTCTTATTCAATTGGAGATAATATAATTAGGTCTGCTGACTACTTTTGCTATTGGGAATATGGCAATATTTCAAAGATGACCAGAATCATGATAAAATAAAAAGCTGATAAAAAATTTGTAGTACAAGCAATTTAACTCTAGCAAATAAGAGCTGGTCATTGCAGGGGGAAGAACAGGTGCATAGCTTTCAACTACAGGAGACTGAGGGGAGAAAAGAAATAATTTGTTTTTGTTCTTCATGCTAGATGGAAAAAGTAATAAGCAGCTTATACTTCTGCAACAGAGATTAAGTTATTCTTCAGGAAAAAGCTTTCTAAAGATAAGTAAGTACTGAGAAGATTATGAAATCTGCATCATTTGATTATCTTAAAAACAATTTAGACAAACTCTAGTTAAGAATCATTTAAACAGCGTCAACCCTGACTTGAGGAATGGTCATCTTTTTGATTCTGCCAAGAAACAAAAGGATTGACGAAGAAACCTCTTGAAAATACCTTCCAACACATGCCCTATTGTAAAGTTTGAACAACAATTGTAGTTGAATTTATTTGGGCTATAGATAAAGTGTATTTTTAAATAAGGAAGATAATTTAATAGTGAACAGCTGAAAAATCTAGTCAGCACTATGGAGGATTCTCCATCCATTTTAAACAATTTTTAAAATGAGACTGAATGTAGGAATATAAGAGTCAATTTTAGTCTTAGATAATTGCTTAGGAAAAGGAATTATTTCAGAAGTCCTATAGCCTACAATATGCTGGATGTCACAATGATTTAGTAGTCTATTAATTTTATTTATTTTTATTTACTTAATTTACTTTTATTTACTTGATTGTTTGCTTTTCCGTTGGCCATGCTCATTTATCAAACTGTTCACTGGCTCGTGGTCTCTGACACCATATAAAATATTGAAAAAAAATTCAGAAGGGGTAATTTATCCCATATACCCTTTAAAGTTATTAATGCTTCTACACTTAGTGGCTTACCCACTAAGGGTAAGGGAAACAATCCCCCTTTAATGATTGTAGATAGCAGGACAAAAATTCCACTAATGAGTTTAAGGCAAACGTCCCTATAATAGTTAAGTTAATGAGGATGTGATTAATGGATGTGCAGATGAAATGCATTCTCTAAGTCAATGGAAACATCTTTAATTGAGATAGATTTAAGTGCTAGGCATTAGATTGCAAATGGAAGCAAGAACAATGAAAGTACTCAGAGCAGAGCATCTCTTTTCATGGAGCTTTTTAACATATGTAAAGAATTGCTTGATTTACTCTCTAGATAGCAGATATGGAGATACAAGCCTAAGCAAAACAAGAAACCATACATTAGACAAAGAGCTGTATTCAACCCCTGTCCCATTTCCTTCCCTAAAAGACAGAGGTGCCTATAGTGCAAGCTCAAGGCCAATTTGCCTTGATTAGTTTAAGTGCAGCTCCAGGGCAGCTTGTCCATACAAGAGTAGCAGAAGAGAGGAATAAGTTAGCTCCAAAAGAATTTGAGTCACTGGAGAACTCAAAGAGCAAACTTAATATTTCTGAAACATATTCCAGTTTTCACTGAAAAAAAAAAAAAGAAACCTCTAAGTTTACATGGGCAGTACATCTTCTGAGAAAAAAAATGTGGCTAAGTGAATTTAAATTTTCATTTAAAGTGTTTGCATAGCTATAGAGATATTAGAACGGGATATGGGCTCTTGAGATCTGTTCAAACGAATTTTTTATCTCACGAAGTTCACTGCATTACTCTAAAACCTATGACTCTATCATTTCTCTTGGAGAAAGACATCTCAGTTTTTCCTTATGCCTCCTCCTGCTTGCAATCTGTAAAGAACAGTAAGGGAGTAATGATGAAAAATAGGAGGGATAAGAAAGACCCCAGCAGGCACGTCCAAGCACTGCCAAGTACCTGTTTACTCACATTTGTTACACGCCAATAGTGACACGCATCTCTGTGCTAAGGGCTAAACCAAGAGCAAGAAATTCATTCAGCCCATCTCTGGTCTTCTTCTGGGAGTTTAAGTCAGTCCAGATCCACTCTGCTGCTTCTTTGCAGAGTGACTTTAACCACTAGAAAGATAAATAATGTACAGCAGAAGTCTATTTCCCGTGCACTATGAGCTACCGATTTAGTTAGTCTCAACATTACTTCTTTGGGCAGACTTAATTCAAGATGCAAACAAGAGCAAAGGTATTACTATTGAGTGACAGGCATTTCAGTTCCATCTGCAGTGGTAGTTAGAGGGGTGGCTTACAGATAGTGGGGAAAAAAAAGGTAAAAATCTCACTGACTATTTTTGATACTATTCATATCTCAAGTACTAGCAAAGCAAAGCAAAATGAATATTTGAGTTGCTTGCACAAACAAATCATGTTGAACAGAGTAAGTGCATCTGCATTTATTATGCAGGGCGCTCAGGAAAGCAGAATATATTTATTGTTAATAGAATATTCCCCTCAAGCTATACCAATACTTTCGTTTTGATAAAATATGTCCTTGGGGAGCCACGCACAAATTTCTGAGCTTCTGCAAGGGATGATATACATTTTCTAGTTAGCTCACTATAGGTCTGAGTTGCCAGATGACTTTTATTCTGAAGGTGAAGCTGCACCTTTACAGAGGAGGGAGAAAACACTGAAGTTAGGAATAGAAGACTCCTACCTTATTCTTCCACCCCTATAAAAGATGCATTGTAGTGCAAGAGAATAAGTTACAGACAGTACTGCTTTTTGCCCCTCAGGCAGTACTCCTTTTTGCCCCTGCTGCTGGTGAAAACTTCTAAATTAAAAATGTTTCATCATAAGAAATTCAAACAAACCGAAGTACTGACAAGCCGTGAGTTGCACTGATCACTAAAATTAGAAATAAATTTCACCACAAGAAATCCAAGCAAATGCAAGTACTGGATGGCTTTAAACTAAAAAAAGGGAGATTTAGTTTAGATATTAGTAAGAAATTCTTTACTCAGAGGGCAGTGAGGCCTTGGCACTGTTGCCCAGATAGGTTGTGGATGCTACATCCCTGGTGGTGCTCAAGGCCAGGTTGGATGGGGCTCTGGGCAGCCTGATCCACTGAGGGTCAACCAGCCTACAGCAGGAGATCGGAACTAGATGATCTTAAAGGTCCCTTTTAACCTAAGCCATTCTATGTTTGTATTAAATAAACAACTGGTAGATCCAAATCATACAACTACAAGATAAATTTTGAAGTTATCTTGATACAAGAGTAATGAGGATCTATACTTTTTACTCTAGAAAGCAAAAAGATCTTTCTGTCCTAAAACCAGTTATGTAGGAACAGACTTGGATGTCTACTTAGTTCGTATCTATCTGTATATATAAAAATATATTTACATACACAAACATATACGTTTCTGTCTCTTGTTGAACTTCCCGTGGATTCCCATGCACCTGCAGTTTGCGGCCCGGACCACGCAAGCATGCACCAATATGGTGTAAGAAAGTGGTCCGTTTATTCACGTGGTGCAACACCTTATATACTAAGCCT